>WITN01000106.1:0-173457 GCA_015025155.1 Lactarius quietus
TTTGATAAAGAAGAATGACGATGCGTACGGGGATTTCGAGGGACGAATGTATCCTTTCTCTATCTGTTCGTCAATGAAGTCATCTAGTGCTGCATCTTCGACCCTTGTCATCGGGTATACTTTGCAATCGATGGCTTCTGGTGCTCCCTTTTTGAACTCGATTGCGTGGTCGCAATTCCTTTTTGGTGGGAACCTTTTTGACTCTTCTTCTCCGAATACCTTCGCGTATTGTTGGTATTCTTTTGGTATGGCGACCATTTCTGTGTATTGTTTGGCGTCGATTGCGAGTTTGACTGCCGATCGTCGTCCATATACTTGTTCTTCCAATTTGGCCACTATTTGTCCTTTGTCTTCCGTGGTAAACATGCGCGATACCTGCGCGTCGTTGTTTTCCTCTTGGAGCAGTCTTGCCAGTACTGCTCTCTTGTCGTTTGGGTTGATTGATCGTATTACTATGGGGAGTTGCTTTTCGTCAATAGTGGCATGACGCCAGCTAAATCTTGGCTCGTAAGTCGCAAGCCATGGGTATCCCAATAGTAGGTCTTCTTTTCCTATATCCGTGATGAGGAACCGCATTTCCTTTTTTGTTCCTCCTGTTTCCACATTGAGCATGAGGTAGTGTGTGATCTGCCCTGCTTTATTAGTGGTATCGTCAATGTTGTAGATGTTTTTAGGCTTATCTAGTGCCCGTTGTCCCAATCCCATTCTTTTGACGAATTGTGGATGGATAAAATTGTCGGTGGCTCCGGAGTCCACCAACGCTTTGATGTCGGCCATATTGTAACTTGCACGAATTGATACTGGTACTCGCATAGATCGGTAGCGCATAATGTATACAGAGTTACAACGTATTGCCCTCACCCAGGCCGCCGGGTTCAGGCGTTTCCAAAATCCTGTCCCATCAATTGTTGTAGGACCAGGTCTTTGACTTCCTCATCATCTCCCGCTACTCCTCGTAGCCATTCCGCCGCTTTTTCTTCTTTGGTTTGTGGGGCCTCTGTGGCAGCTTCTGTAGTGCGTAATTGTGTGTCGCGTCGTCTGCGAGGCTGTCTGCAGTCGCGACTGATATGACCCATCTTCTGGCAGTTATAGCACTGCGTCTGACTATGGTCTCGTTTGAATTGTCTCTGGATAAACCCCCCTCGTGGTGGAAACGGTGGTCTGGTGTTCCTGGGGTGGTTTGCTATGACTTCTTCGGCTCCTGCTAGTCGTCCTCGTACCCGATCTGCTGATGTGTCCATTCGATCATCATTCTGTAGCGGTGCGAGCAACTTAGCTAGTGCTCCTCCTGTCGCGCGTCCTGGTTTGAACGCGTCAAGGTTTCCCCTGACTGTCTGCATATGAATCCATTTTTGCTGCCTCTTTAGGGCGGATTCCCTCCATTCTTCGTAGTTTCGGGGGTCGTCATGTTGGTACATGGTTTCGTACAACATCCTTGGTAGCCCCTTCGTGAAGTATTTGAGCGTTTGCTCGGCGTTGATATTGTACCCAGCGTGTCGAACTAGTTGTTCGAACTGGGCGATGTAGTCGTCGATTTTTCCATCCTTCATGTGTATGCCAGCGTCGAGCTGGGCTTGGGCTCGTTCTTTACTGAGAACGTCACCGAACTGTCTTTGGAAGGCGTTGAGGAGGTTTTCCCATAACCTGTTGTCGAATTGGTTTGTTCCGGTGGCCACTTCGTTGACGAGCCATCGGCTTGCGGACATTACCCACTGGTTAACCGCATTTCCTTGTATGTATGTGAGGAACAACATAGCTTTTTGGTACTTGTTCCTCATGGCTGAATGGTTGGCGTTAACGCCTGCGTAAACCTCCCATTGAAGGATAAACGCCTCCGCCTGTGATCTTGCTCCTGTGAATGTAGGTGGCGGGTTACCGATAAATTTGTCGCTCCCATTTTGGTTAGCTATTGCTGGTCCTATTGGAGGTAGTCCTCCTGGAGGTCCGCCTGGAGGTCCACCTGGAGGTGGTCCTCCTCCTCCACCTGGCATTCCTCCTCCTGGTGGTCCTCGTCCTCCGCCTGGCGCTCCATTATCTCGTGGTCGCAAAGGCGGGAATGGCCTGTTCTCGGGTGATGGTACCCTGTTGCGGTTGAGCCGAAACTCGTAGAACATTTCTGTTCCTTCAGGGATGCTTGGTGCGTCGGGAACATCTGGTCCCATGGCTCGATTAGCAGCCTCCATGTCTTCTGGTTGTAGTTGCTGAACGTGGCCTGTCTGTTCGTTGATGACAAGCTGGGGTGGCGATACTTCTGTTTGAGTAGTCATGTAGCTGTATGGTATCCCTCTAATCGGTTCGGGGATATGTAACTCAGCTGTTTGTGCGGCTAGTGCGTCTACTTCTGGTGACTGCACTGCGATTTCCTCGGTTCTATTTCTTCACTGCGTGGGGTTGGCGATCGTTCGTTGGTATGGCTTGATGCTGCCGGTGTTGTTTCTCGTAGTTGGAATTCGGTCCTTGGTGGTTCCGAGTCAAGGGTGTCTTCTTGGCCGTCTATGGGCCCTTGTTGGTCGATTGGTCGTGCGTCGACTAGTGGCATGTTGATGTGTAAGTCGTCGGCTGCTGGTCGTGTCGCCTCGAAATAGTTATTCGTGTTGCTCCACCTGAGCTCGACCCAGCAACAGCGTTCCCTGTTGAATACTACGGGATGGAATCGCTGTGCGGTAGCTGCTTCTGCGTAGTATCCTGTGTTGTTTTCTTCGGACCTTCTGGTATCTGGTACGTGTCGCCACCTTACTCGTCCTATAAGGTAACGAGTGGGTGCGTCCCGTTCCCTTGAGTTGATGCGATAGGGCACGAAGTCCCAGCCGTCTTTGGTATTGAGAGTTGCCACGGCGTTCGAGTTAGGAGAGCTTGGATTTAATGTTACGTGCGAGTAGCACGTGAGCCTGACTTAGGCAACGTAAGGTGAACGCGGTGACTCAGCAGTAATCCTACTCAAGCACGAAGGCTGAGTGACGTCTCAACGCACGAAGGCGGAGCTTTGTACTTTGACTGTTTTTGACACGCGGTCCCAAGGGACGAGAGGGAAAGAGAGGAAACCGGCTTTGGATAACAAGTCTGCGAGATGTACAAGAAATCCAAGCTATCGACCACAACAGTCGATAGCTTCCTTATAACGCTAACGCGCGATCCGCCTTCGTCAGCGAGACCGCCACTACTACTTCCTGCTGGATAATCGTCCACTAATACGAACGCCACAACTGCTACTACTCAGTAATCGTACAGTCAGCCTTAATCATCGGATCGGTAATACTATCAGTAATCAACATCGTATGCATGAGTAAGTCCACAGCCATCAACAAGAAGAAGAACAATAAGCACCCCCTTGATCACGTCCCATCGCTTATGAGTTAGGTCAGATACTTACTATGACCCGGGACGTTACAGTACGTCCGAGGATGCGCCGAATGCCAACGATGCAAGGTCAATACGCAGAAAACAAAAGCGCCACTACAACCGATCTTTCCTCAGGAGGAAGCTCTACCCTTTGAAGTGGTAGCGCTAGATTTCATCACCAAACTTCTGGTGTCACGAGGATACGACTCTGTATTAACAATCACAGATCACGACTGCTCAAAAGCATCTATATTCATACCATGCAAGGAGGAGATCTCGGGCGAGGAAACCGCATTACTCTATGCGAAACATGTCGTGGCGCGGTTCGGACTACCGACGAAAATCATCAGTGATAGAGACCCTCGGTTCGCGTCGAAGTTCACAAGAGAACTGTGCAAGGTCCTGGGAATACAACAAAATATCTCAACGGCCTATCACCCACGAACAGATGGGCAATCGGAGCGAACCAACCAATGGTTGGAACAGTACCTCAGGTTATGGGCTAACGAACGACAGAACAATTGGGCAGATTATCTGGCGCTCGCAGAATTCGCACACAACAATTGGACTAACGAGTCCACACGCGAAACGCCGTTCAAGTTACTAATGGGCTATCACCCTCTTACTAACTGGACAGATAAGAAATCACCCATACCAAGAGTTGAGAAGCGACTAGAACAATTGAAGGAGATACGAGAACAGGCACAAAATCACATGAGGCACGCGCAACAGTCATGGATCAAGCACCGTGACTCCCCCAGATACCAGATAGGAGACAGGGTCTGGCTCGAAGGACGCCACCTACGCACTAACCAGCCAACCACGAAGCTTGCGCCCAGGAGGCATGGACCATTTCAGATCGTCCAGGTGATGTCTCCCGTAAACTATCGACTAGAACTTCCCACGCAGTGGAGCATCCATGATGTTTTCCACACAGATCTCCTGACCCCTTACAAAGAAACAATGACTCATGGCGTAAATTACCAACGCCCACCACCAGAATTGGTAGGAGACGTGGAAGAATACGAGGTCGAAAAAGTACTAGACTCAAGAAGGCGCGGGCGCGGGCGCAAACTACAATACCTGATCAAGTGGAAAGGCTACGCCGACTCGGATAACGAGTGGGTCTCGTGGGACGATGTGCATGCAGACGACAAGATAAGGGAGTACAAACAAGCCAATCCAACCGCTGAGACTCACATAAAAGCAGCGATTGTAAACGGTTCAACTCCCACAACCCACTATAACATGTCCTATGTCCCACTCACCATTGTCGCCATTGACGAGATCCCCTACGTCAACACCCTCACCACGTATGACGACAACAACAACGTGGACGACCCACTCTGTTCCGCCGTCAAACACGTCAGGGCAGCAGCAGAACGAGACCAAGACGAGCGAGACCTGGCCGAGGCTCGCCGGCAATTCCCCACACCCGCAAGCGGAAGAGTGGAGGAAGATGAGGAGGGACTACGGGCTGCTGAAGGAGGTCATGACCTCCTGGCAGCTGGACCAAGTGACGAGGATGACGCCGCAGGAGAGACGGATGAGGATACAGAGGTTGACGCGGCAAGTATCACCCAGCCCACCACCGCCTTCACATCCACCACCGCTGTCGATCAATACAGCAGTGGCGAGTCCTCCGATGGATCATACCACGACGCCAACATCATCTGTACCCGATGCGACAACCCCCAAGACTATTGCCACTGCGCACCTATGCGCGTGCCCCCCCGAATCCACCACGAAGAAGAAACCGACGACGTTACCAATGAAGCCATGGATGACGAAGGAGGAGCACCTCCGGTTGCTGTCATCTATGGCCCGACTGCAGAGGAAGGATACACAATGCGAGGACTCCCTTCATACGCCGAGGCACGCGACGCCTCACCCATCAATACGCGCCGAGCGGATGCGCCGAGGCGCCCTCACCGTCCCCTATCGCCTACTCCCAGCGGATTCGTCCTCAACAACGGGATGAATTGGGTGCCGATGGTGATCGAACATGAGGGGCGCCGCATCCCTGCCCGGTACGTACGGGTACAAATGTGCGACAACCCAGAGGTCTTTGGGACCATGGGGCGCCACTCGTCCATCTACCGCGGGGAGATTCACGCTGAGCCATGCCGCGACATGGGACCCGCCGCTGAGTATTCACGCGAGGATTTGCAATACTTAGGCGCTGACTTCCGGGGACGACGCCAGGTTGACGAAGCCCTCGCTCGGCTAGGAGATATTTCCCTAGCAGCCGAGGTGAGGCGTTACCGCGCGTCCCAGGAGGTCATCAAGGAGCTCGAAGCGGCGATCAAGCGGCTCGAAGACGACATCTTCGTCCATGTCGACCGCGCGCGTCACTCGGCAAAACGGCTGGGAAGAGCCCACACAATTTTAAGGGTGCGAGATGAACATGAGACCGATGTAGGGCTGACTACCGTGCCTAATTGGGTAGTGGAGCGAGGGCGCTCACCCTTGTGAAGGGGGTGATGTAACGTCCCGGGTCATAGTAGGTATCTGACCTAACCGATAACCGAGGGGGCGTGATCAAGGGGACACTTATTGTACTATACAGCGACTGATGACTGACCGATTACTGTACGATGGTTGATGGCTGACTGATGGGTTACTATACGCTGACTGATGACCTGTGTTGTGCTGACTGTATAACTGTGGACGATTACTAGCAGATTAGTAGTAGTGGCGGTCTCGCTGACGAAGGCGGATCGTGCGAATAGGTTATAAGGAAGCTATCGACTGTTGTAGTCGATAGCTTGGATTTCTTGTACCACTCTCGACTTGTTATCAAACGGTTCCAGTTCCCTCTCATCCTTCGGGGTTGTGACTAGCCTACAAGCTAAAGTAGCAAGACTCCGCCTTCGAGCGTTGAGACGACACTCTGCCTTCGCGCTAGAGTTGGGCATTTGCTAAGTCACCGCGTTCATCCTTCGATCGCCTAAGTCAGGCTCACGTGCTACTCGCACGTAACACTCACATCGACTAGACATGTTTCATCCCTTAGGGAGGCACTTACAGGTGTCCTCAATAGTCGCGTCTTCGAGTGTTGACTCATCATTGCTAAGTCATGTTACCCTTCGTCACTGTGTATCATAGCCTAAGTGTTACGTTCCCACTGAACGTTGATCCGACTTGGATCCGATGGGTCTTCCTTGCTTCAACTCTGAGCAAAGCGCACGGCTTCTGAACTCAGGAACGACTTGAATAACTTGTAAAGAGCGAATAACCAATAAGGTCCCCTTGTACCGCCTAGCTTGAGGTTCATTTCAAGGTGGCAACGCCTAACACTTAAGTTGGCAACAAGATAGTCACAAAGAATGATGACTCTGCTATAAGACTGTCTGAATTCCCTGAGAGTAATACAGGTGGGTTCCAAGACAACTAAGCTAGCGAACTAGAGAGCAGCTTGTATAGTATTTATAGTAAATGTCCGTCAAGCCACAAGGCGACACACATAGTATGAGTAACGAATAATAAGCGTGATGACTCACGTTAATCAGCATATGAATAAGGCATCAATAAGCCATAAGTAAGCGTCCCCACCAACGAGTGACCAAGCACCTCCAATCAGTGAGTAAGCATCCACAGGGCATCAGTCAGCCCACCTCATCGCATCAGTAAGCGAGAACAATAAGTAAATAGTAAGCAAAAGTGGGAAATGTCATCCACAACACGAATACGCCATGCAACAGTAAGCAATGGCTTCGGCGCTAACACAGGCGCTCCTTGGACTAATCCATCTTGAACACATACCCGAAAGGGGATTAAACCCGGCCCGTTGGAGTGCGTCCCAACTACAAGGCGCGGCCCGCTGAGTTCGTCCAGCGTTCAGGCCTCGGGTCTTACACCGCACGATCGTTATCCGTCGTCGTTGGTCGTCTTCGGGACACAACTGTCTTCCGCCAAATCCATGGCTTCTTCCAACGTCCCCTGAGTTATTAGTTAGGCCAGATACATACTGTGGCCTGGGACAATTCCATCCTTGCGCGCCCCCCTGGCTTATTGCTTAGGTCAGATCCCGTGACCCGGGGGTCATCACATGACCATGTCACGTGACTCTCATCCGTCCTGTAATAACCTTCCTGCCAGTATCTGGGGTACTCTCGCGAGTCATTAAGTTACTCACGAACTGGCGGATCCTGCACGCCTCGTCATAAGCGAGGTAGCTATCGTCTTCTGCCGTCACGAGTGCTCGTACGGCCTCTTCTTCTTCGGCGTCCTCTTGATCATGTGCCTCCCAGGTATGCGCCTCTGGGTAATCATAGCAGCTCTTCCAATGTTCATGCAGGCACTTGCGTTGCTCCTGTACTTTGGTGGTTTGAGCAGGGTCTGAGCGTAACACTAAGTCAGGCTCGGCCACCAAAGGCATTACATTAGCGTCAAGCTCTCCCTTACACCGTGGCGACACTAAACACAAAAGACGAGTGGGATTTCCAACCCTACCGAATAGACACAAGAGAATGAGACTCCCCAACATGATACCTCAAAGGACAAGTCAGGTGGAGAACAGTTCCTGACTCAAGAAGAGAGGGAAACCTCAAACACTTTAACATAGGCTATTATGCAGAAGCAGCCACATCGCAGAGGTACCATCCCATCATTTTCAATCGAGACCAGTGTTGCTGGGTAGAACTCAGGTGGAATTGCACCCTCCATCACTTTGAAGCTGCACAACCAGCTGGGGACGACCTCAACTGCAATATACCACTGATAGAAAACACTACCAATTGTTGACCAAGGGCAAATCAACCTCCAACCAGAAGAAGTAAACTCGCCACCTCTATCTCCAGAACTCCAGCATCACACTCTGGCTAGGTCAACCACCAGTCAAACAAGCGAACAAGCAGACACCCCATCAATATTGGCTGAGGACCCAGAGCTGATCAACATCTACGAGACAGAACCAGAGGTAGAGAAATTACCCAACAAACAGCTACATTACATCTACCTGACCCAATTATCATGGCCACTCAAACCATGATTGAAGAACCACACCCACTGGTTATTGATGAATGAATGGGACATGTGGTAGACATGGACCCCGCAGATCTACAAGCTGCACAATGAGCAATGGGCCCAGATGAGCCAGACCAACCGGGAGGATTTGACTTTGACTATGTCGAACCACCCAGAAATCATGAAAGAATCAACAGAGGGGAAGGACACTGAGGATATCCATACATCAGAAGACTGGTTCTGCCTGCTGACGGAGGCAGAGGAGGCCCACCGCTGGCAGGAGGAGAGGGTGGAGGAGTACCACCACCGGCAGGTGGAGGAGGAGGACAACCTGTCGCTCCAGGACCCCCAGCAAACCAAGACCGAGGAAGCAATAAATTCATAGGAAACCCACCGAGTCCATTTAGCAGTGACTGATCCAAGGTTGAAGGATTCATCCTTCAATGGGAAGTCTACGCAGTGGTCAATGCCAGCCATACTGCCATGAGGAAAAAATACCAAAAAGCTATGTTGTTCCTCACTTACGTGCAGGGAGACCTGGTTAATGCCTGGGTCATGTTGGCCAGCCAATGGCTAGTACAGGAAGTAGGAAGAGGAGTCAGCCAGTTTGATAACAGGCTGTGGGATAACATCCTATAAGCCTTCAGGAGACAATTTGCAGACATGCTCAGCAAGGAACAAGCACAGGCCCAACTCAACGGAGGAATCAGAATGAAGGAAGGAAGAATCAATGACTACATCACGTTGTTCGAACAATTGGTTCGATATGCTGGATACGACATCAATGCCAAACAAACCCTCAAATATTTCATAAAAGGGTTACCAAGGGCGCTCTATGAAGCCATGTACCAACATGATGACCCTCGAACATATGAGGAATGGAGGGCATAGCCCTCAAAAGACAACAGAAGTGGATACATATGCAGACGGTACAAGGTAATCTGGACACCTTCAAAACCAGTACTAACAAATTGGGAGCACTGGCCAAACTTCTGGCACCACTGCCCAATCTGGACGCAATGGATACATCGGCCGATAGAGTACGAGGAAGGCTGGCTGAAGCCACCACCACCATCCCCTTACAACAGTTGCACTTTCTTAACTCAGTTCTTCTACACTCATCTTCTGGTCATGCATCCTGAGCGACAGGGCACCCCCTCTGGGGGTCCCATATTTATTTATCCACCCGACATCGGGCACATTGTGCTGGTCGAAGGACATTTGGGGGGCGAGGCAGTGGTGGCTGCCTTTTCCAATGACCCCCCCACCCAGTCTCCTGCTCAGTACATGCAGGAGCTACAGCACCCCAATTCTCAGCCGTTCGCTGGTGGCCCTGACTATCCCAAACATGGCCAAGACTCTTATGACCATGATCACATGGGCATGCTCTATCCTGCTGAAGAAGCCGAGAAATCCCATGTCACTCTTTTCATGAGGGCGATGGACCTCCTCCCTGTACCCTCCATCGATTCCTCCTACAACCGTCTGGCTGATGAGGCCACTGCGATGGAAGGAAACCCATGCTCCAACAACCACTCCCTCCCACCTCCTCCTGACGTTCGCTTCGTGTCCACGGCGACCCTTAAGGCCAACCCCACTTCCGATCACAACCTTGCTGCTGACACGCCCCCATCGTTTCTGATGAGACGTTCGAAGCTAACTGTAACCAACAGCTCTCTGCCTCGCCCATCACGCCTCCCCTCATCTCCGAGGGCACATTTGCGGCTAATTTCCTCGAGACCGATTGGGAACACAGCCTTACACCTAAACAGGGTGTCCATGCTGTGCTACCCCCACTTTCCATCAATATGGTGAATGCTTTTTACGTGGTCACACCCTACGCGCCTTCTGCAACGGGGTCCCTGATTGACACGAAGATTAATGACGCCTGGGAGACAGCTGACATCTCCGAGCCCGGTACTCCTGCCCCTCAACCGAGGGATGTCGGGGGCATGGGCGACCCGGGTAACATTTCAAATTTCCTTGATGATATCCAATACCCTCCCTTGGAGGAGGGGTCTCTGGATAACACTACCCATACTCTTACCGTATTGCTCGACAATAGTGATGTAAATGACGTCAAGCGCTTGGTCGAACAGCTCAAGCAGCACCTTAGCAACTCGGCGCTGGGTTTTGTGGCTTACTACCCAGGCCCGAGCTTTCGCCTGCGCCCCGACCACACTTTCCCAATCGAAAATGATGTCTTGAACGGCGCTGTCAAAGTGGTGTTAATTGCCCTGGATGCTGGTTTAACATCGTTCGATAACAATCACAACGTTCGAGGCCTCACGCACACCTCGTGGTTCCGCTTATCACACACCATGATAGGTGCGATACTTAGAGGAGCTTTGCGGTCGCCGCACTACCACCAGCTTGGGCGGTCTAGCCAGAACTTTGTCAAGGACTCCTTCAGAACTGCACCCGGTATTCGGAGGCCGACCACACACAACCAGCTCATGCACACCATGGGGGAGCAGCTCGCTCACCTTAGTGATACTCACCCTGAGTTCGAAGGTATGCATGTTACAAATGTTTATGATATGGTAGTCTCCGGAATGGGGGACGTCGTGCAACAATACCTAGTACAACGAGTGGTTGCCTCTGCCTCTGACGGAGACAAGCAGCAAGCGGTGTTGGAGGCTCGTGACCTGCTTCGCAAGCGGTACGAGGACCTCATGTGGAAGACCAGGATGCACGCCAGTCCTTCAATGAGGATTTGGTGGACCGCATTGTCAATAGTTTCGAGGATGGTACGAGGGAGGACCTAGAGCAGTGGCGTCGCCTCTGGCTTGAAGTCATCATCTGCACTTTGAAAGGGGAAGACACCACGGACATCCATGCCCCTACTAACTCACAGGTTTTTCAGGAGCATCACGAAGCCATCTCCACTGAGATTAGCTGACGGTGCCACCGCATTCATGTGGAGGTAGTAGATGAAATCAAACAACAGGTTTGAACACACCATGCTCAGGACCTCGAGGAGCAAGCCGAGGCTCTGTTCCAGAAGATGGTCCGCGAGGAGGCGGACAAGAAGCTCACCAGCGAAGGCTTCAACCGCGAGATGGTCTTGCATCAATGCATGCTGACCATCAAAGCGGGAGTCGAGCAAGAAGCACAAGAAATCAAGGCCCATAAGACAGCGGATCTTTGGAACGACCTCCAAGGGTTGCTTCACTACGGCACCAAAGCAGAAAGAGATATAAGACTCGTTGAACTGGCGGACACCTTTGACTGTGTTATCTTTCCCAAGGGGATGATGCCATCAAGGGAGGCCCCAGTTGTGCTGGTTCCAGACTCGCAGGAGCCACCACGCATTGACGCTGCGGACAAGGAACCTCCTTTGGCAGTGCTCCCAGAGCCGCCGCTCAATGACGAGCTTTGGGGAGTCCAGTCCTCCATTCACAACCCTGTAAATGTCATGGAGACGGAACCGACTGTTGTGCAGGTAACGTCCAAACCCCCCCCCCCCATTAACAATCCCCTTGCACAGATCCTGGCTGGGATTACCACCATGAACAAGAGGTTCGAGGGGCTTGAGGAACGGCTCATTGCAGTCGAGACTGGCAAGCGCCGGACTCCTGTTGCAGATCTGCGTCCCCTTATTCCCCCTCCCTCTACGAGGCCAGCCGTGCCCCCCTGGGCCACTGCTCCTGCTAACCCACAGGTCCTGTTGCCGCGCCGTGCACAACCGCCAGTGAAAGCTGCAGTGCCCGTGCAACAGGATACTCCCCACCCAGAACCAGCTCCACCATCCATCATCATTCCAAAGTCCCATGACCAGGCGGCCTCGGTTGACGATCTCGCTGTGGCGGCTTCGGATGCTCTTGACAAAGACTTCCCCGAGCTTCCTATATGTCCTCCTCTCCCTGTGGCTGCCCCTCCCCCATGGCGGGAGGCGGCATGGACTCTGGCAGGAAGGAAATGAGTGAACGCTGCTTTTGCAGGTAATAGCTCGGGACCGACCCATACATCTCCCCCCCCCAGCCCGTACCAATGCTTCAGCTCCTCTCTTTTCCAACGTCACGATCCAACATGATGGCGGCCTCCCTAACAAGGTTGAGGAGGAGAGCATCCGATCTCGGTTGGGCGAAACTATCACCATGCTCACGCGTCAGCAGCTTGAAGTGGCTAGCGCACACGCACCCACTCTCATCAGCGGCCATTGGGCTTCGTCCAAAGAAACCACTGGCAATTTCATTTACACATTTGCTGGCCAGGTGCCCTTCGAGAAAATTAGGCAATTCCAGACCAGTCTCACTCACCCACTTGGACGATGAGGAAAGGTCGTCCCTGGTCCGGGGTGGGCCTGGCTTCAGTTCCGCAACACCCCATCTTCCCTCTCTGACGGCTCTATCCCCGGGGATGCGTTGCTCACCAAGGAAGTTTTACATAACCCTGTTTTCAAAAACGTCACTCTCATCCAAGATGCATGCTGGCAAAGCATGGCAATGGTTCAATCCAAGCTGGCGGTGACGGTCCTTGTCTGTATCCTGGACCCCACAGGCGCCCATACGAAGATCATCATGAATGCCCCCGTTCACATGTTTGGTTGTCACGTCACAGTTGTCTTTGCAGGCGAACAACTGAACTTCAATCAGTGCAGCAGATGCCACCTGATGGGGCACACCATGCGCTCCCCATTATGTCATCTCCCCCCCAACGCCGTGAAGTGCTACCACTGCGGGGGCGCTCATCACTCCGAGCAACACTCCTACCACTGCAAGGCCGGGCATAATGGCCCATGCAACTGCCCCCTGAAATGTATATTGTGCAGAAAAACTGGCCTGTTGACACGAACCGGTTATCCGGATTCTTGTGTTGTAAGGATGATTGAGTCATCCTGTAACTACCGGTATCTACATAGATCCCCTTAAGGGAATGGACTATTTTTATCTATCTTTATTGTCTTTGTTCCATGTATAGTAATCCCTTTGTTCTTATTATCAAGATACCGGTAGTAGCTGTATTTAGATCAGCTGACGTGGCAGTACGGTGTTCTATTTGGTTTCCAACCAATAGTTGTCTTTTAGTTACAACTACAGATACACGCACGTGCTGTATTGGGGTGCACGGACCATGTGCGCACAGACCACCCTGTGTAGTATATAAGGGTCTCTGTTTACGCTCTTACACTTCAGAGTTCCTTCAACCTCTGAAGTGTAAGTCCCCACTGTACTTTACTCTCTTTCACCTTTGCTCACACTCTAGTATAGAACTGTTTGCTTTATAGGTGTGTTACTATATAATATAGAGTTCCTTCAACCTCTGAAGTAACTGTTTGCTTTATAGCTTTTGTGCTAACTCTTAAGACGTCAGTTGCTATCTGCGCAACAGGTTATGGGCCCTGCGTCCTAACTGACTGTCTATCTTCTTTTATACCCCAGATCTACACTCAGTGCCTTTGCTCACTTTGACTTGTCACCATCTTTGACATCGTCTCTTTCCCACTCAGTGAGCATGTATTCCTTTATTCGGCACTCCCTACACCCGAGGCGAAAAGGGCTATGCCCCTAGTAGTCTGTCACTTTGGCTAGCCCTCTATAGGGTTCTATCGACAGGCGTGAGGGAGCTCTTAAGTGAGCTGAAGCGTCCTGAAGATCCTCCAGTGCGCACTATATAGACTTCTTACTTTATCTTCTGGCATTGTCCAGTTTTAGGCCAATAGGGGAAGACCCTTGCGGCTATAGGCTTGGTTAATGGTTGGGGGATACTCGGTTAATACCTGGGTCCCTTTAAGGCGTCTTCCAGTGGTTAATAGTCAAACCCACTGTGTGCAGTCGTCTGGCACAACTAGGCCTTGCTACTATAGTATATACACAGTAGATGCACAGACCTCTCCTAGTGGAAGTATTCGCCACCTTTGTGCAGGATTCGCTGCATAGGACGTCTCACTGTTGCACTACTTATGCTTGAAGGCCCTTAATGGCCTGGTTCAGAGACTCCACAGACATTCGCTGTTGGCTCCTCTCTGACAAGCATCCCTTATGATCAATCTCTAGTGAGAAACTAGCATAGCTCTAGATGGCGAGACCTATAGCTCTGTCTTAACGGACATCTTATCCTTGGTTTAAGACCCCTAGACTTTCGCCATAGGTTCACTACCCTCACGGGTCATAGAAGAGTTTAAAACTGGCAAGGGTACTATAATAAATTATAACTATATATTAGATTATCTAGAAAGTCGCACGACTTTGAGGCATGACACAACTGTGTTATGTAGCATAGCGCTCCTGTGATTGGGTATCCATACCTTCAAAGATATGGACTGGTGCTGACCGCTCCTCGGCACCAGATTTATAACATCTCAAATTTTTACCAATGGCCGCAAATATGACCTCTGCGTTCACCGTTGTTTTCCCTCCTACGATCAAGTTGGATCGTTTGGACGGCACCAACTGGGTTCAGTGGAACTCCACCTTCGTGGCGCTGATGAGGATGAATGGCTGCAAACACCACCTCACCCACGACGACCCGGCTCACGCCGACCCCGCCAACCCAGACGCAGAAGTAATTGCGTTCTGGAACAAGCAGGAGGAGGCCCTTTTGGGCATGATCACTTTATTCTGTACCACAGAAGTTTATTCGGCGGTGTCTTCTGATCTCACCTATCCATCGGTGCATCAGAAGTACCAACACTTGGAGAGTTTGTACGGCGCGGTTGGCTCCATGGCCACCTTCAATTTATGGGTTGGGCTTGCTAACACCAAGCTCCAGGAAGGTCAGCCCTTCCTGCCTCAACTCCAGCGTATGCTGGACACGAGGAACACACTCGCGGAGAACGGGATGGCAATTAGCGACATGCAGTTGTCGTTCATCCTACTGGATGCTCTGCCCCCGTCCTTCTCCACCATCGCCGGCACAATACTCGCCAATGGTCCCCCCTCAGCACTCGTCCCCAACGACCTCGTTCAGAGGTTCCTAAATGAGGAGAGTCGTCTCAATGGTCCTTCGGCGACCTTAAACAAGGCTGCCCCAGTAAAAAATTCATCTTCATCATTCAATAATAAAGGCAAGCAGCGGCAGTCCAAACCGCAGCAAGCCTCTTCGTCCAATCAAGGTGGCTCTTCGGAGCCCACATGTTACTACTGCCAAAAGCCCGGCCATAAAAAGCCGGACTGCAAAAAGATGAAGAAGGACCAAGAGAATGCCCGTAAGGGCAAAGAGGGGCAGATCAGAAAGCAGTCTGCCAACGTCATGGCAGCTGCGGAGGACAAGGAGACCTCTAGAAGGCTCCTAAAGGCACCGCCAGTACCAAGGGCCCTTTTGGCCCCAATAGCTACTTCTGTAAATGGTAGTGGCAAAATAGAGGAGGTGACTGAGGTCCCTCGCATTCGTCTTTATGTCATGGGAAGCAAGTGTAACAACACTTGGCTTCTGGATAGTGGAGCAAGTTCACATTCAACATATGAACGTGAGGATTTCGATACATACGAACCCCACACTAGTGACATCTCCATTGCTGATGGCACCATCATCAAAGCCGTTGGCAAGGGCTCTGTGATTTTTAGAACTTCTTATAATAAGGACTTAATCCTAGAGAATGTTCTTCACATCCCCTCCACCCAAGACAGAATCCTTTCTATAGCGACATTAACAAAGAAAGGAGCACTGGCAAAGTTCGATGGGAATAATTTCTCCCTCGAATATAACTTTGAACCAGTAGTGGATGGTTTTCAAGCTGGAGGCCTTTATTGGCTCTCAGTGCAACACATCTATGGTGTCAGCACTGCCACTGCATCGGCCAGCTTAGAGACCTGGCACAAGCGCATGGGACATATGTCCAAAGAAGCGCTGAAGAGATATGCTCAGAGTTCCTGTAAAGGACTCATCATAAATAATTCCCCAGAGGAGACTGGTATCTGCCATGGCTGTGAGCTAGGCAAGAGCCATCGTCATCCTTTCCCTTCTTCCATTAAGCGTGCTTCACAGCCGCTTGAACTTGTTCACTCCGACTTAGTTGGACCCCTCCAGAGTAACTCTATTCAGGGGAACAAATATTTTGCCACCTTTATCGATGATCACACCAGAATTGCGGTTGTGATTCCTCTAAAGTCCAAAGACCAGTTTTCAGGTGCCTTTGTGCACTACTGGCAATGGGCTGAAAGGCAGTTGGAACACTATAAACTAAAGTGTCTCCATTCTGATCGTGGGGGCGAATATGTGAACAAGGAGGTTAAAAACCTTCTTCTGGAAGCGGGAATTGAGCATAAACTCACTGTGCCATATTCTCCACAACAAAATGGACGAGCTGAGCGATTTAATCGCACCATCATGGAAAAGGGCACAAGTATGCTACATGATGCAGGTTTAAGCCTGGGCTTCTGGGAGCAAGCGGTTATGACCGCTGTTTACATCTACAACAGAACTCCCATCCGTTCTACTAAGTGGAAAACTCCGTATGAGCTCTGGTATGGTACAGTACCAGATGTCTCTCATTTTAAAGTATTTGGCTGCAAAGCCTATTATCATGTACCTGAACACAACCGACGCAAATTAGATCCTAAGTCAAAGGAAGTCATGTTTGTGGGCTATGAACCTGATACAAAGGGTTATACTCTTTGGGATAGACATAGCCGGTCGTTCGTCATCTCACGAGATGTTACATTTGATGAACAGACTTTCCCTTCCCGCTCTGATCTGGACAATCAGAGACCACCAATCCAATTTCCATCACCTTCCATTCCTACTGGGGAGACACTTGAGTACCCAGTAGAAGTCACTTTTCCAGGAGAGCCTGTCCAGCCTCCACCAGCACCACCACAATTGCCTCAGGCTCCTCAGTTACCAGAGGAACAACCTACACAAGAGGCACCTGAGAATCCACCTCAGGAAGAAAGGCCGCACACACCCACCCAACCACCCCAACCTCCACCTCAAACAGAATATCATACTCCACCTACTCGTCCTACTGCTACATCTCCCCCTGTTCGTCGTCCAAACACACGTTCCAATCGTCGTCCTAGAGCAATCAACCCGATCCCACCTCCTGCTTTTACCCCTCTTGAGGAAAATCGCAACAGGGATTCGCCAGTTGAGCTTCCAGCTATGCCTAACTTAAGGCGTAGCACTAGGAATCGGCGCGCACCAACTCGATATAGAGTGGCGCAGGACTCAGACGATGAGTTTGAACAGGGTAGCAGTCGTCTAGGACTGGTACAGCTTCTTAGTGCTGCAGGTGCCCCTGGTTATAGGGACCCTTTCACTTATAAAGAAGCTATGAATTCTGAATATGCAGATGAGTGGATAGAAGCGTGTCAATATGAAATGGACGCTCTAGCTCATCTTGGGGTTTGGTGTCTTGAAGTCCTCCCTGAGGGCAGAAAGGCTGTCAAATCAAAATGGGTATTTAAAAAGAAAGCGGATGGACGCTTTCGTGCGCGCCTTGTGGCTAAGGGATTCACTCAAATAGAAGGAGTGGATTTCAATGAAACCTTCTCCCCAGTCGCCCGATTTGAGTCATTACAACTCCTTTTAGCGTTAGCTACGCTTGAGAATTGGGAAATTCACCAGATGGATGTCAAATCGGCATTCCTACACGGCGATCTGGATGAGGAGATATATATGGAGCAACCACAGGGTTTCATCGTTGCTGGATCTGAACACTTGGTGTGTCGTCTGCAGAAGGCTCTATATGGCCTGAAGCAAGCTTCGCGGGCATGGAACTTGCAATTCCATGGAGTTCTTGAAGAACTTGGCTTCACCCGCACATACTCTGATGCAGGAGTATATGTGTGTCACCGCCATGAGGGGGGTGATTCACTATTCGTCATTCTTTATGTCGATGACATCACTATACTTGGGTCCTCTCTTGATAAAATCAATGATCTGAAGAAGTCTCTATCTAGTCGATATGAGATGACTGATCTCGGCGAAATCCAATCATATCTCGGTGTTAACATCATCAGAGATCGTGCTTTGCGCACCATGGAAATTAACCAGACAGATTATATTGAATCAGTTGTAGAGAGATTTGGAATGAGGGATTCCAACCCAGTATATACCCCTCTACCTTCAGGCTGTGAGGATCACTTGGTCAAAAATGAGGACCAAGCCTCTGCTGCTGAAATAAAGCAGTATCAGCAAATTATTGGGTCTCTGCTATATGCGCAGATTGGGAGCTGACCTGATATATCATTCGCTGTTGGACGCCTGAGCCAATACGCTTCCAATCCCTCCAAGCACCACTTTAGACTAGCCAAATATGTCCTTGCATATCTAAACACCACTAAGGACTTGGCATTACTCTATGCTGGAGGGAAAAGTGGGGATGGCCTTCACGGCTATGCTGACTCTTCTTGGGGAGATCAAGAGGATAGGCACTCCACTTCGGGATTTGTCTTTATTCTTGCAAACACCGCCATTTCTTGGTCGTCGCGAAAGCAGAAGACAATTGCACAGTCCACCACTGAAGCTGAATATATGAGCCTGTGTGAGGCTTCAAATCAGGCGATGTGGTATAGGACATATCTTAAAGAGTTGGGGTATGAGGTTTCCTCCCCCATTCCTCTCCATTGTGATAATAAGGGGGCTGTGGACTTGTCCCAAAACCCTATCACTGGAAGGCGCTCTAAGCATATAACCATAAAGCACCATGCTATTAGGGAGTATGTCGCAAAACAGGCAGTAGAGCTTGTGCGCACCCCTACAGGCGAGATGTTGGCTGATGGCCTTACAAAGTCACTGCCCAGAACATCTTTCGACAGTCTAGTCGATGGTCTTGGTTTTGCTACATAGACAGAAGGGATATGCAGCTCCACAAAATCATAAAGAAGTTTCTTTGAAACTATGGCTTCGAGTCATCGCCATTTCTTGGCGTCTTTCGTGGAACTCGTGATCCTCTTCCTCACCAACTTTCTATACTTTGTACATGGGGCTCAAAGAGGTTGAGCAGTTGCCACCTCTTCTCCTGAGCAGGAGGATAAAAGGCTCAAATAAGGTTACTAGGTATGAGATGGGATGACCTGCATAGGTTGTATATCCACAAACGTCTCTATAAATCCTTGGTATACCTACAAATCAATTACCCCATGTTACATTAAAAAAGTATAATAAGTATATTTGTCTATAGAGCATGCCTCAATCATGGAGGGATGTTGACACGAACCGGTTATCTGGATTCTTGTGTTGTAAGGATGATTGAGTCATCCTGTAACTACCGGTATCTACATAGATCCCCTTAAGGGAATGGACTATTTTTATCTATCTTTATTGTCTTTGTTCCATGTATAGTAATCCCTTTGTTCTTATTATCAAGATACCGGTAGTAGCTGTATTTAGATCAGCTGACGTGGCAGTACGGTGTTCTATTTGGTTTCCAACCAATAGTTGTCTTTTAGTTACAACTACAGATACACGCACGTGCTGTATTGGGGTGCACGGACCATGTGCGCACAGACCACCCTGTGTAGTATATAAGGGTCTCTGTTTACGCTCTTACACTTCAGAGTTCCTTCAACCTCTGAAGTGTAAGTCCCCACTGTACTTTACTCTCTTTCACCTTTGCTCACACTCTAGTATAGAACTGTTTGCTTTATAGGTGTGTTACTATATAATATAGAGTTCCTTCAACCTCTGAAGTAACTGTTTGCTTTATAGCTTTTGTGCTAACTCTTAAGACGTCAGTTGCTATCTGCGCAACATGGCCATCATGCGAGGTCGCGCGATTGCCCCAAACGGGGTAACTTCAGCCCCCCTTCCCTTGAATCCACACTGCCACAGGCCCCTTCCACCACAACATCCCCCCCTTCGGTCATCCCGAAGCCTATTGCCACCGTCCTACCAGATGAGCTTCCAATGCAATGTGAACCCCTCACTGCGTCCACATTGCCCCAGAGGCTCTCAAAGGCTCAGAAAAAGAGAAAGGTGCTTAAACGCAGAATGGAGGCTAAAGGTACAACACCAGTCACCACAGACCATGTCGTTGCCCCAACACCTCACACGACCTCACGTACCTACCAAGGTGTTGTGGGTTCGAGCAACTATTTTGCGATGCTCTCGGAGCTGCCAGCCGCTAACATCACAGACTGGCCGTCGGATGACACTGGGTACAATGGCAACTTTAGCGCTATTCTCGACGTTCCCCTGCCCGCAGTACCTTCTGCTCCGACCTCCTTGCCATCGACGAAGGCCCTGAGGAAGGTAGACGGGATCCAGATACTGAACAGGACCGACCTGATCAGCGAGGAGGAGGTCCTCGAAAAGTACCCAGAAATCTTCCCTCACGACAAAGTAGGGGACAACACTACAGATTGGGATGAGAACTGGGGCAGGTTGGCTCAATCTCCTGAGCGGGCACTCAAGGACCTCAGTGTTACGTGCGAGCTGCACGTGAGCCTGACTTAGGCAACGTAAGGTGAACGCAGTGACTTAGCAGTTCCTGGACTCTAGCACGGAGGCTGAGTATCGTCTCAACACGTGAAGGCGGAGTTTCAGTATCATCTCAACGCACGAAGGTGGAGTTCCACTTGTTCAGAATGGTTGATCGGTCCGAAAGGACAAGAGAGAGAGAGAAGCACTGCTTGTGATAATGTTGTGCGAAGTGTACAAGAAATCCAAGCTATCGACCACAACAGTCGATAGCTTCCTTATAAACTAAGTCAGGGGTCCGCCTTTGTCAGCGAGACCGCCACTACTACTATCACTTACTACTTTGCTGCATAATCAATCAGTGATCGTACAGTAATGGGCTCAGTCATCGTACAGTAATAGGATCAGTAATCAGTCCACGGATGAGTAAGTATTTGGGAGCGACTCGTCATCCTGCTTACAATGCCGAACGTTACACTCAGGGTTCGCTTTGCCGCCATGAGTGACCTCCTGCTAACGGACAGCACGACGAGACTCGCCCTCGCTGATGAAGCTGATGAGGTGGACAAAGCTGACCACCCGGTGTACTTCAGAGCCATCGACGAACAATGGGGGGGGAATGGTAACGGGGACGCACTCACCCCTATGAACTACTTCTTTCACAAGCTGCCGGCTCGGTATTCTTTGCCAAGTATCTGTTGCCGGAAACAGTGGAGGAACTGATGGCTGAGCTTACCAAGATGAAGTACAACATGAACTGGACTTTTGTCATCCAAGATTGCAACATCCAACTTGGCGGTGACAGATCAGGACGCATGGTTTCCAAGCAGCTCAGGAGTGTTGCCAAGTCAGATGATGACAAGGCCACCCTGGCTGCCATCCGCTCAATCATCAATGGTAACATCACAGACAGCGATATCAAAGCTGCAGCGGTGGCTAAGTGCAAGGCGCTTGCTGGGAAGATGTGCAAGGTTAACCGGAAGCTGACTGCCCCTCCCGACTGGCTGTGGGCGCGCATGCTCCTCAGACATGTCAAGCGGTTGGACATCGAACTGGACAAGGTCACTGATGAGGGCTTTGGGCTCCTCGTTCAGGTAGCCTTCAGTTACATCCTGTTGCTTGGTGGGCGACCTTTTGCAGAACATACTCACATGCACGTGCTCCGGAGTTTCTTGAAGGGAGCCAAAGATGCCATCATGAAAGAGGGGGACAATGCGTAAGCACACCTTTCTTGCTGCTAACATGAGGAAGATGAATGTGGTTATGCATACGCTCCTTGAAACTGACATTGTTCATGACATTCTCTTTACATCAGAACCTTTCTTTTCTGTTATAGGAAATTGGCGGGCTGATTGGAAGCGAACAGGGGTGGCGGTACTGGGAGGGGTGTCTCACCCTAACTGGACATGCTATGCCCTGTTCACTAATGACGATCGACCCGCCAAAGTTTTAACATATGTTCGTAAGTACGATACAGCTCGACCACGCTACCTACGCAACCTTACCATAGCCCCTTGATGGGACTTGATACGACACAACTGCATACTGATCACAGACTTTACGGACAATAAGAGTAAGCTTCGAGTCATAAACTTTTACCACGACGTGGAGGACAAGATGTGTTTATGCGCCCTTATGGTGTTGGACCTTGACCCCACTATACCTACTATACTTCTTGGGGACTTCAATCTCCATTCCCCCTCTTGGTCCCCTCCAGGATGGTTGCCATCCCCGATGGTGCGCCTGTTCGAGCAGTGGGCTGCACGACAAACCTTCGAGCTGCAGACGATACCAGGCACCTTCACACGCTTGGGACAGGATGGTCAACGCGACTCCACACTGGACCTTACCTGGCACAATTACGCTGCCATCTTGAACAGCAAGCTCACCCCTCCTACGGTTGACTGGGCCACGTCCCTCAGGTCAGATCATGCGGGCATATGCACGCATTGGATTGCCAAGGACAACGCCTGGGAGACGAAGGTGGAGCACCTGCGCACTTACAAGACTTCCTTGACCGACGACGAGGAGAAGGCCTGGAAGTCCACCATACACACCCTCCTACCCCCCCTGGACCCCCTCACATCCTGCGAGAAGGTGGAGGAATTCACAGTCGTGCTTCAGGCTGCGATCCATGATGCTTGTGAGATGCACATGTCTCACAAGCAACATAAAGGAGCCAGTTCACGGCCCTGGTGGAACAAGGAGTGCGATGCCACGGCGAAAGCCTTGCGGGACGCTTCCTCGAACCACATTAGGGATGATACGTGGACAGAAGCACGGCAGACCATGCGCCGCACTGCAATCAAAGCGAAGCGAGCCTGGGCTGATGAAGCAGTCAAGACGGGTTATGTCTGGGATGTGGCAAAGTGGCATCACGACAGATGTATGTCGGAGGTCAGCGCTTTGCAACATCAGGACGGCAGTCTCACCACGGACCTGGAAGAAATCGCAGGGCTGCTCGCAGCATGTTTCTTCCCCCCTGACGCTTCACTTACCCAGCCCCACCAGTACGACGACCTCCCCAGCAAACCTACGTGAATGTTCGAGGAGTTCAATGTGAAGGAGCTTTTGGCTCTGCTTTGCAAAACAGCCAACAAATCTGTGCCAGGTTGCTTGGGCATTGGCTGGAGTATGCTCAAGACAGCTTGGATGGTGATCGCTGACCACATTGTTGGCTGGTGAACGCATGTCTTCGCATTGGCTACCACCCAAAGACATGGCGGCACGTGCTTGTCATGGTCATCCCCAAGCCAGACAAGGCGGACTATTCCATCACCAAAGTGTACCGACCTATCAGCCTGCTCGAGACGCTGAGCAAGCTCATTGAGAAAGGTGTGTCTAGTCGACTCATATATGACCTGGACAAGCATCGCCTCCTTCCCACCACCCAATTCGGCACGTGTCGCTTTTTGTCCACCATCGATGTGGGTCTCAGCCTTGTCCACAACGTCGAAGCCACACACCGGGATAAGTTGAAGATGGGAGCTCTCCTCTTCGACATATCCAGGTTCTTCGACAATGTCAACAAGGACCACCTCACCCATGTCATGCACCTCCTTGGCTTTGCACTGGGGGTATGTGCATGGGTATTATCCTTCCTCTCGGAACATCAAGTGTCACTCGTGTTCAATGGCAAGACAGCAGACGAGCAGGAGCAGGCCAAGGGAACTCCACAAGGGTCCCCTGTCTCCCCCATTGTTACGTCCCAGGTCATAGCAGGTATCTGACCTAACCGATAACCGAGGGGGCGTGATCTACGGGGACGATTACTCATTCTTACGATGTTGATTACTGATACTCTTACTGTACGATGACTGATGATTGTAGTAGTTGAGGCATTAGTATTAGTGGACGTTACCAAGCATTAGTAGTAGTGGCTGTATCGCTGACGAAGGCATACAGTCAAGATAGGATATAAGGTGGCTGTCGACTGATGTAGTCGACAGCTTGACTCTCTTGTACCACCATCGAATCTAGTCGGGTTCCTCTCTCTCTCGACTCTGGTCATCGCTCTCTTAGGAAGGCTCTTTCAAGAGTCCTTGGAACAAGTCACACCTTCGCGTGTTGACACGTATTGCTAAGTCATGTTACTTGCCATCGCGTGTAGGGGTCTAAGTCAGACCACGAACGTAACATTAGAGTCAAGCTCCCTTCACACGCCGTGGCGCTGATTACCACAAAGGACGGTTGGGACTTCCAACCATTCAACATCAAGTCTAGGGAAAGAGACGCCCCTGCAAGATACGTCATCAACCGAATCCGCTGGAGAACAATCCCAGACAACAGACGAAGCGGAGTATTAGATCACTTCAATACCGGGTACTACGCCGAAGCCGCTACAGCCCAACGATTCCACCCTATCATCTTCCATCATGGAAGGTGTTGTTGGTTAGAACTCAGGTGGAACCGAACACAAGAATACTTTGAAGCAGCCAGACCAGCAGGAGACGATCTGAACTGCAATATTCTACTATCAGAAGCGCGAAACATCGAAGAACAGGGAAGAATCGACGGAGCTCCAGAGGAAGAAACACACGAGGAGGCTATATCCCCAGAACTCCAACACCGAACACCCGCAAGATCGGACACTAGTCACACAAGTGAACGAGCACCAACGCCGTCAATAGCCGAAGAACCAGAACACATCTATGTTCACGAAGAACCAGTGTTGGAAAACATCATCCAACGAACAGCTACGTTAAATATCCCAGATCCTATCCGCATGGCTACTCAAACTCTCATGGAAGAGCCAACGCCACTAGTCATCGACGAACGAATGGGCCATGTTGTAGACATGAACCCCGCAGATTTACAAGCTGCACGAAGGGCCATGGGGCCTGATGAACCAGACCAACCAGGGGGCTTCGACTTCGACTATGACGAACCACCCCCTCAACCATACGAGCAAATTAATAGAGGAGAAGGGATGCGAGGATACCCTTACAGACGACACAACGAAGCCCCACCACCACAAGGAGGAGGAGGGGGACCGCCACCACAAGGAGGAGGAGGAGGACCGCCACCAGCGGGAGGACAACCACAAGGAGGACCACCGCAGGGAGGAAACACCACGGATAAATTCATAGGAAACCCTCCAAGCTCCTTCAGTGGGGACCGCTCGAAAGTCGAAGGCTTCATCCTTCAATGGGAAGTCTATGCCGGAGTAAACGCAAGCCATACAGCAATGAGGAACAAGTATCAAAAAGCTATGTTGTTTCTCACGTACGTTCAAGGAGACCTGGTTAACGCCTGGGTTATGTCGGCTAGTCAATGGCTAGTTCGAGAAGTAACAAGAGGCGTCAGTCAATTCGACAATAGGCTATGGAATAACATCCTACAGGCCTTTAGAAGACAATTCGCCGACATACTCAGCAAGGAACGTGCTCAAGCACAGCTCGACGCCGGAATAAAGATGAAGGAAGGGAAGATCGATGACTACATTGCGCTATTCGAACAATTGGTTCGATATGCAGGATACGATATCAACGCCGAACAAACCCTCAAATACTTCATAAAAGGGTTACCAAGGACGTTGTACGAAGCCATGTACCAGCACGACGACCCAAGGACATATGAAGAATGGAGAGCATCGGCTCTCAGAAGGCAACAAAAGTGGATCCATATGCAGACGGTACGCGGAAACCTTGACATGTTCAAGGGCTCTAACAGAAATCACGCGGGAGCACTATCAAAATTGCTCGCCCCACTACCACACCCAGACGCAATGGACACGTCCGCAGACCGAGTCAGGGGGAGACTCGCAGGGGCAGAAGATGTCCTTAACAATTCACGACCTCCATTCCAACCACGGGGAGGATACCTTCAGCGACAAAGAGAGAACCGTGGCGCTCGCGACTTCAGTCAAGTGCGGTGCTACAACTGCGACAAAATGGGGCACATCAGCCGAGACTGTCGCCAGCCATGACGAAACAAACGCCAACAAATAAGGAGCACCGAAGACAAACCACGAACTGACGAAGACAAGGCCAAAGACTGGTTGAGAGGAGTGGCCAGTGAAGGAGAGGATGTGAAGGACCTCATCTTACAAAAGTTGATGGGGACGGATTTTTCAGACACCTGAACCCGACGGCCTGGGTGAGGGCATTCCATTGTAACTCTGTGTACATCATGCGCTACCGTTCTATGAGAATTCCAGTTCAACTACACACACGTTACAACACGGCTGAGATAAAAGCACTGGTGGACTCAGGAGCCACCGATAACTTTGTGAGTGAAAGCTTCCTCCAGCGAATGGGAATAAAAACACGACTGCTAGATAAGCCAAAGCAAATCTACAATATCGACGACACAATGAACAAAGCCGGATCCATAACTCATTATGTCATTCTCCGCGTCAATGTAAACGGGAATGACAAAGAAATGCGGTTCTTGGTCACTAACATAGGGAAGGAAGACATATTGTTTGGATACCCGTGGCTGGCAGCCTACGAACCCCAGTTCGATTGGAGGAAGGGGACGATTGATCAAGCACATCTCCCAGTCACGATCAAAACAATCAATGTAACCGACAGGAGAAACGTGCTAGCCTATCTACTAACGGAATCAAAGAAGCACGTTGTCAACCAACTACGAGACGAAGAAACACGTGGAAGAAGGGTAATGATCCCCGCGGTCGAACATGCGATTGCAGCCAAACCCACGAAAGAAGAACAAGCAGTACTACCCCCGCAATACGAAAGGTTCAGGAAGGTGTTTGACGAAGAAGCATCCACAAGACTACCTGAAAGACGGTCTTGTGATCACGCAATCACCCTCCAGCCTAACGCGCCGACATCAATCGCATGTCGACTTTATCCCATGACGCAAACAGAAGATGACGCTCTCGACACTTTTATCGACGAACATCTCAAGAAGGGATATATCCGACCGTCACAATCACCCTACGCGTCATCTTTCTTTTTCATCAAAAAGAAGGATGGAAAACTTCGTCCAGTTCAAGACTATCGCACAATAAACCGATGGACAGTACGGAATCAGTACCCGCTCCCACTAATAACGGACCTAATGCGCGATCTGGGAGGAGCGGTCATATTTTCAAAATTCGATGTCAGACAGGGGTATAACAACATCCAAATCAAAGAAGGAGAAGAGCACAAAGCCGCGTTTAAAACGCGTAGAGGACTTTTTGAACCAACGGTCATGTATTTTGGCCTTTGTAACTCACCGGCGACCTTCCAGGCGTTCATGAACGAGATATACCAACCCGTCATCGCTAAATTCGCGATGGAAGGTACGCACATATGGATCTACATGGACGACATTGCAGTCGCCACCAATGACTGTGGCTCTTTCAAACGCACAAATGAAGCACATACAGCCGCCGTTTCTGCTATCCTTGAGGTCGCGGCCACCCATGACCTATACTTCAAACTATCAAAATGCGCATTCCACGTTCCATCTATTGATTACCTGGGGGTAATCCTTGAAAAGGGGATGACGCGCATGGACCCAGCAAAGGTCTCGGGTGTCTGCACGTGGCCAACACCAACGAAAGTCAAAGACGTACGCAGTTTTCTAGGTTTTTGCAATTTTTACCGTCCCTTCATTCGAGGATTTGCTCATATCGCCAAACCAATGAACGAGCTAACGAGGAAGGACGTCGAATGGCACTGGGGACCAACCCAACAAACTGCCTTCGATGCACTCAAGAATCGTATCACAAGCAATCCGATTCTCGCTCACCCAGACCCAAAAGAACAATACGACCTCGAAGTAGATGCATCAGGATTTGCAGTCGGGGCAGTCCTCATGCAAAAGGGACCTGATGGTAAGAAACACCCAATAGCGTTCTATTCGGCCACCCTCAACGAGGCCGAACGAAATTACGACATATACAACCTAGAACTACTGGCCATTGTGAAAGCGTTGAGAAACTGGAGATATCTATTAGTGGGGTCGCCACATAAGGTCAGAGTTTTCTCAGACCACATGAATCTCCAATACTGGCGAGACCCACAGAAGATCAGTCGAAGAGTAGCTCGAGAAGTACTGGAACTGGAAGAGTACGACATCGAAATACACCACCTCAAAGGACGAGCCAACGGTAGAGCAGACGCGTTGTCTAGGAGACCAGACTATGACACGGGCGAAAAGGACAATGACCGAATCACAGTGCCACCAAACGAAATATTCATACGGACGATGATTGGGATCATGCCAAACCCCATCAAACAAGACGAAACTCGGATCAACGCATGGGTAAACCCCCATGAACTCAAGAAGATAGACGGAGTATGGTTCAAAAATGGGAAAGTGGTGGTTACCACCAAGAAGGATGAGGAGCTAAGGGGAGTCATAAAGCAATACCATGACGCATTAACGGCAGGTCACCCAGGGATAGCAAAAACACAAGAAATGCTAGCTCGACATTACTGGTGGCCGAACATGAAGACCGATGTTACGAATTACGTACAAGGATGTGCCGAGTGCCAAAGACATAAGGTCAACACTCGCCCCACCAAAGCACCATTCGAACCTATCTATCCTCAATCAGGGGCAACACCATTCGAAGTAATAGCGGTGGACTTTATAACTAAGTTACCCCCATCAGACGGATATGATTCGATCCTGACAATCACAGATCACGATTGTTCCAAGGCGACAATATTCATACCTTGTCGGGAATCGATGTCGGGAGAAGAAACCGCGATGCTATACGCCCAAAAAGTACTCCCACGGTTCGGACTCCCAAGCAAGATAATCAGCAATCGAGACCCTCGATTCGCGGCAAAATTCATGAGAGAACTATGCAAGACTCTCCAAATTCAGCAAAACATATCGACGGCCTACCATCCAAGGACAGATGGACAATCAGAGCGCACCAATCAATGGTTGGAACAATATCTACGACTATGGGCCAACGAGAAGCAAGACAACTGGGCCGCACAGCTACCTCTAGCTGAGTTCGCCCATAACAATACGATAAGCAGCACTACAAAACAGACCCCATTCTTCACGCTGATGGGGTATCACCCTCGAGATAAATGGGCGTCAGGGACCATCAATCTACCTAGTGTATCCACCAGAATAGAACAACTGATGGAAGCAAGACGGAGCGCGCAGGAAAACATGATAAAAGCCCAAAAGTCGTGGGTCAAACACAAGGATACGCCCAAATACGCTCCAGGAGACCAAGTATGGTTAGATGGGCGCAATCTACGAACCAATCAACCAACGCCCAAACTTGCGCCCCGAAGACAGGGTCCGTTTGAGGTCGTACAGGTGATGTCCCCTGTGAATTACCGGCTCAAACTACCCCCGCAGTGGAAAATACATGACGTGTTTCATACAGATCTGCTGACACCTTACAAAGAAACACGTATGCACGGCGTAAACTATCTACGCCCACCACCCGAATTGGTTGAAGGTGTGGAAGAATATGAGGTCGAAAAGGTGATAGACTCCAGAAGGTCGGGTCGAGGGCGTAAACTCCAATACCTCATCAAGTGGAAGGGTTACGCAGACTCGGAAAACCAGTGGGTACCATGGAACGACGTCCATGCGGACAAGGAGATAAGGAAGTTCGCACGCCTGAATCCGAGAGCTGAGACTCACATAAAAGCAGCTTCGACTGGACCGCCCACTCCATCATCCTCTCACTCCTCTAACTCAATGGCCCATGTCCCACTCACCATTGTCACCTTTGACGAGATCGCCATCCCCCACGTCGACGCCCTCAATACCTATGATGGCAATAACAACGTCGACGATCCCTTCTGCTCAGCCATCGAGCACGTCAGAGCCACAGCCGAACGAGATCAAGCCGCCCGAGACCTGGCCGAGGCTCGCAGGCGATTCCCCACACCCGCAAGCGGAAGAATGGAGGACGATGAGGCGGGAGTACGGCCTATTGAAGGAGGTGATGTCGGCATGGAGGACGGATCAGGTGGTGAAGAGGACGGCAGCGGAGAGGAGGATGAGGATACACATACTAACGAGGCGAGTATCAACCAGTCTGCCAGCTCCCTCACTACCACCGCCGTCGGCAGCAACAACACCTCCGCCACCTCGCTCGCCACCGCGGTCAATAACGCCACCGATAGCGAAGACGAGGACGACAGCAGTGACGAGTCCTACCACGCAGCCAGGGTTGTCTGCATCCAGTGCGACAATCCTCCCAACTACTGCCACTGTGCTCCCCTCCCTATACCTTACCAAGTCCGCACCATTGCCGGAGAAACCAAAGATGAGGCGCGCCGACCATCTCCAATTGCTGTTGTCTATGGACCAACGGCAGAACAGGGATACGAAGCGCGCGGTCTACCCCCCTATACGAGGGAAGGAAGCGACCCATCGCCCTTCGCTACGCGCCGAACGCATGCAACGCGAATCCCTCTCCGTGCCGTATCGCCTACTCCCGGCGGATTCGTCCTCAACAATGGGATGAATTGGGTACCAATGATCATCGAACACGAGGGGCGAAGAATTCCCACCAAGTACGTGCGTGTCCGCATGCTAGACAACCCCGAGGCGTTCGGGACGATGGGAAAATATTCCCCCATCTACCGCGCCGATATCCACGCCGAACCATGCCGAGACATGGGCCCTGCAGCTGAGTACACCTGTGAAGAGCTCGGGTATTTCCGCGCTAACTTCCGTGGAAAGCGACAGGTAGACGAGGCCCTCGCTAGGCTGGGGGACATCTCCCTCCAAGCCGAAGTGAGGCGCTACTGCGCGTCCATGGAGGTTATAGCCGAACTCGAGCAGGCCATCAGGAAGCTGGAGGACGACATGTTCGTCCACATCGACAGAGCCATGCACTCGGCGAGGCGATTGGGGCGCGCTCATGCCCTTAAGAAGGTGCGCGACGAACACGGGACAGACGTCGGACTTACCACGGTGACTAGCTGGGTTGTGGAGCGTGGGCGCTCACCCTTGTAAAGGGGGTGATGTTACGTCCCAGGTCATAGCAGGTATCTGACCTAACCAATAACCGAGGGGGCGTGATCTACGGGGACGATTACTCATTCTTACGATGTTGATTACTGATACTCTTACTGTACGATGACTGATGATTGTAGTAGTTGAGGCGTTAGTATTAGTGGACGTTACCAAGCATTAGTAGTAGTGGCTGTATCGCTGACGAAGGCATACAGTCAAGATAGGATATAAGGTGGCTGTCGACTGATGTAGTCGACAGCTTGACTCTCTTGTACCACCATCGAATCTAGTCGGGTTCCTCTCTCTCTCGACTCTGGTCATCGCTCTCTTAGGAAGGCTCTTTCAAGAGTCCTTGGAACAAGTCACACCTTCGCGTGTTGACACGTATTGCTAAGTCACGTTACTTGCCATCGTGTGTAGGGGTCTAAGTCAGACCACGAACGTAACACCCATCCTCTCTGCTATCTACATCGCTCCGCTCTTGGAGAAGTTGAGTGCCACGGCCGGCTGCACCTTCGCCATGTATGTCGATGACGGGTTGATCACCGCGAATGGTTGAGACTGGAACACAGTCAAGACTGCTTTGCAAGATGGGTATGCAGTTTGCAACGAGTGGCTCATTCGCAATGGTCTGGCCATTGAGCCAGACAAAACAGAACTAATCTTTTTTCGTCGCCCCAGGTTATCGCGCCTCGACAATGAGGATGTGCCAAATGGCTTGGAGCTCCGCATCCATCAAGCTGAGGAATGATCACGTCCACTGGATGGGGAGGCTAAGGGCCCAGCTTCACAGCCAGTGCGCCCCCACCCCAAACCCAAGGTGCAACCTCATTCCAAGTCATGGAGGCTCAGTAGGCACCCCAAAGGCGATCGGTGAACCCCGCAAGGGGGAAGTACCAGAGCCCTGAACACCTACTGGGTCGAGGCGAAAGCTTTAGTATGGTACCTGGGGTTCTTTCTGAACCACAGGCTACAGTGGAACAAGCACGTCGACATCATGTGCAACCATGCGTGGGCAAGCCTCAAAGCTCTGTCTGTGCTAGGAAACACACACCAGGGCCTTTCCATGGCCAAGTGGCGGTCGGTGTTTAACGCCATCTGCCTCCCGATACTGTCATATGGGTGTCAGCTTTGGATCAATGCCCGTAACAAAGTAAGCTTGATCAAGAAAGTTCAGGCCGTCATGAATGACGGTGTAAAGGTAATCTCTGGAGCCTTCAGGACAGCGCCTCGGGAGGCTCTTCATGAGCTGACCAGGGTACTGCCAGTGCGCTCTACCTCGAAAAACTAACCAACACCTCTGCCCTCAGGCTATATGTTACGCTCAGACCCTGCTCAACCTGCCACAACCCACAGACAGCGCAAGTGTCTGCATGAACACTGGAAGGATTGCCATGATTACCCAGAGGCGCATACCTGGGAGGCACGTGATCAAAAGGACATCGAAGAAGAAGAGGCCGTACGTGCACTCATAGCGGCAGAAGATGACAGTTACCTTGCCTATGACAAGGCGTGCAGAGTCCGCCAGCTCATGAGTAACATGATAACTCGCGGTATGACCCCAGATGCTGGCAGGAAGGTTATTGCAGGATGAATGAGGGTCACATGACACAGTCATGTGATGAAGTCCCAGGTCATGGAGCTGACCTAATCGATAAGTCATGGGACTCGTGGTGTAGAAGGATTGTCCTGGGTCACAGTACGTATCCGACCTAACTCATAACTCAGGGGACGTTGGAAGAAGCCATGGGATTTGGCGGAAGACAGTTGTGTCCCGAAAACGACCAACGATGACAGATCGCGAGAGCACGGTGAAGACCAGCGGCTTGATGTTGGGACATACTCCAGCAGGCTGTGGCTTGATGTTGGAACAGAATCCAGCAGGCTGGGTTTAGACCCCTTTCGGGTATGTATTCAAGATGGAATAGTCCAAGGAGCGCCTGTGTTAGCGCCGAGGCCATTGCTTACTGTTGCATGGCGATTTGTGATGTGGATGACATTTTCCCACTTATGCTTACTGTTTACTCATTGGTGATCGCTTACTTATGTGATGAGGTAGGCTTATTGATGCCCCATAGTTGCTTACTCACTGGTTGGAGGTGCTCAGTCACTCATTGGTGGGGACGCTTACTGATGGCTTATTGATGCCTTACGAATTGCTTACGAGTTGCTTATTGACCTGTGAGTCATTATGCCTTTCTTCTTACTCATGTGATTGTGTCGCCTTTGTGGCTTGACGGACAGTTACTATAAATACTATACAAGTTGCGCTATGGTTCGCTAGCTTAGTTGTCTTGATATCCACCTGTACTTCTCTCAGGAAGATCAGACAGTCTTATAGCAGAGTCATTGTTCATTGTGACTATCTTGTTGCCAACTTAAAAGTGTTAGGCGTTGCCACCTTGTAACGAACCTCAAGCTAGGCGGTCTTAGGGGACCTTAATTGGTTATTCGCCCCTTTACAAGTCATTCAAATCGTTCCTGAGTTCAGAAGCCGTGCGCTTTGCTCAGTGTTGAAGCAAGGAAGACCCATCGGATCCAAGTCGGATCAACGTTCAGTGGAAACGTTACACTATACCGCATTCCCCCCACTTCCCAGCTCAGGTGCCGTCTCAGTCCTGAATGGGCAGAGGAGTCCTTGGGCGGCCCACACATCAGCAATGACAGGGTGGAGACTGTTCATCTGTACTCTGAGCCGAGGAAGAGTACACTGCGCCCCACAGCACTGGAGGCACTCAGTGCGTGGGTCCCTGTCCAGGGTCCACACACTGATGTCACGGCAGTACCCCCCTGGGAGGTTCCCAACTGGGCAGGTGCGGTGAAACTCAAGGGGTTTTGCAGCCCTAAAGACTGGAAGGCGGATGTCGCAGCCCTCTACACAGGGTGGTCGGCTTCGGATGTGGAGAGGGTCATTATCCGGATGGCAGCCACAATCTCTAACAAGGATCAGATCGACGACCTCATGGTTGTGGGCGCGGTGGCTGTCATGACTTCCTTTGGAAGAGGCGGGGAGCTCCAGAACCGGGTCCAGAAATGGTGCCTGGGAACGGAAGTGACCCAGTTTGATGTCGACCTATTCGTGCTTGCAAAAGTGGCCAAGTGGGTTGAGGTTTACTATAGGAGTCGTGCACCCCCCTCTCATATCTACCTACTGGCGGGGAATCTGTCCACCTTACAAACCGTCACGGACATTTGTACCCTTACTCATCAGAAAACGGTACTTATATTTCATCATGCGCTGACGTCTTTATTTGCTCAGTATCCGGATGTCAAGTTGTGGTTGACATGGTCACCCCTGGTCAGGTCTAGGGATCAGGACTCCCTTGCACGCTGCGTCACTCTCAGCGCGTGCACCATTACCCCCCGCGCCATGCTTTCCTCCATCCTATCCCCCTCTCACCAGAAAGCAGCGGCCCAGAAGCGCGCCTTTTCACAATGGGCGGCAGAATGGCTCGAAAACCGTAGAGCTGAAACACACATCTCCTTTGCCAGGGAATACACACTCACCCGCCCTCCTGATGGCAAAAACCACCCCCTCTGGCTCGGCGTTGAAGCTGCTACGGCTGACGTCTCCAGACACACCACTTCCACTGCACTATGTCTGGTGGTGGGGCACACCTTCACGTCGGATTACACCAAGCAGTTCCGACCAGACATACCACCTGATGAGTTGGGCTGCGAGTGCAGGTTTCCTGACTGCTTGGGGTTCCACCTTATCTACGACTGCCCCCAGTTCGAGGACGCCAGGGCCACCGCTGCAGGTCATGCGCGATGGTCCAGTTTCTCCCCCCAGGACCTAATGGGCACCGATGCCACTCTGTGCGGGAGGTTCTACAACTTCCTGCACACATCATGGGCAGCATTCAAACCAAATGAGGGCCCTGTCTCAGGGTCCCCTCAGCACGAGCAGACTACTTCAGGGGAGGGCTGGTCAGAGACAGCGAGCACCCCCATTGGGGCAGGCTGGTCTCTGACAGCGAGCACCCCCTGGGACTTAGGTCCTGTCCGACCGGCTACTGAACTGGAGATGATATTCCACAACTTCTTCCTCTCCAGGGACCTCATCTCCTACCCCCCTGACCCGGGCTAAATCTGACCTTACCGAACCACCCAAACGACGTCCTGCTTACTGGGTAAGTCCTGCGGTTCAACTTTATCTTTCTTTTGCATGCCCTTCCTTTTCTTTCTTGGACATGTCTTACCACCGTTCTCAACCTTTGTCTTACTTATGCCTCCACTGGGTGGGTGCACATCATTATCTTATCACCCTTATACGGCCAGTTTGTTTACAACTCCAGTATTAACTACCGGCTATACGTCACGTGACTGGCTTTGTATTATGTACTGCTCCGGGATATAAATTCATTCAAAAAAAAAAAAAAAGGCTGGCTGGAGCAGAAGAAATTACCAATAGGCCACCCTTTCCCCCATGCAGAGGGTTCCTACAAAGACGACAAACAAATTGATCAGACACTAGTCAGGTGCAGTGCTACAATTGCGAAAAAATGGGACACTTCAGTTGGGACTGCAGGCAACCACGCCACAACCGACAGAGACCCCAAGTACAGTCTGCCGACAGTATCTGGAGGACTGATGAAGACAAAGCAGAAGAATGGTTACAGGGGTAGCAGGAGAAGGAGATGAGGTGAAAGACCTCACCCTTCAAAAACTGATGGGGATGGATTTTTCAAACGCCTGAACCCGGTGGCCTGGGTGAGGGCAATTCATTGTAACTCTGTGTACATTATGTGCTACCGTTCTATGAAAGTACTGATCAGCATGGACACACATTACAACAAGGCCAATATCAAAGCACTAGTGGACTCAGGAGCCACCAACAACTTCGTGAGCGCATGTTTCCTAAACAAAATGGGGATAAAAATGTGTGCCTTAGACAAACCAAAGAGGATCTACAATATCGATGATACCACCAACAAGGCTGGACACATCATGAGCTATGTCATCCTACAAGTCACCATAGGGGGCAACGCTAAAGAAATGAGATTCGTAGTAACGGATATTGGAAGTGAGGATATACTATTTGGGTATCCTTGGCTCACCGCATACAAACCTCAATTTGACTGGTGCCAAGGCACGATAGCACGACAACACTTACCAATCACCATCAAAACCATCCAGGCCCACATCTTTATGCATTGTTACCTTGCAGGCCCTTAGGTCTGAGTGGGCCGTGCGCCGCCCACAGAATACTGGGATGAGGTGTGGGACGTCACCCAGGGGGCAGCATACAAAACAATGGATGTATTAGGGATACAACAGGGGCCGAGTGGTACTACGGCTGCATCAAGCGGTCTGTACTACGATACGAGCAGTAGAGGGGGAGACAAGGAGAAATCTGGTGAAGGATTGTATAGGCTTTAGCAAGTAGAGACTGGGTGGAAGCACAAAGTGCTTCTCGATTGAAAATGAAATGGTTCTTGTGTCCGAGGCGAGGTCGCGACACCCAACCTAAAAGGAAAACAAATGACGCGGCAAGTGAGTCTCAGCACCCCCATGTTAGGAGAGAGTTATACTGCTACATACTATGCAAGGTGGCATTTCCTAGCGCACCAGGGGCATGGCATACCGGACAAAGGCCTCATGGAGGAGGGGCATAGATTGAATGCATGGCACAATAATAACTGTGTGCTTCCTTAGATATAGCTGGAAGGAGTCTCCTGCCCACTGACCCTTGGCTTTCATTACGTCTAAGGGGACACCTCAGAGGAGGTACTCAAGGGTCGACCCGATCCTGATGCCATGTCCTTGCAGCAGCTCATGGCCAGCTGCCTGTGCGGCACTGCTCACCCTCTCCAAGAACTTGGACTTGGTTAGTGGGTGGTGTGCATGCTTAGCCTTGTATGCAAATAGATGAGAGGCTTCTGAGGGCTGGTTGATTTTGAGATGATTCTCCAATGCTGCCGTCGGGTCTGTGCCACCATCTTGTGAGGCCCAGTATACATCCTCGCCTTCGCTGCCCACCGTTTTCGTTCTTGGGAGGTGCAAGACCGTCACGCTGAGGCTGTTGTGGTCTTGGTCATAGGATAGGTTCTGGGTCATAACATGCGTGGCAGGGTTGAAGCTGGTGAGTGTTTGAACCGTGAACTCACCGAGTCTGGCTGAGGCATAAAAGCATGTAGTCAGACAGGCAAAAACTGCGGCATCGAGGGGGTTTTCCAGGTCAAGTTGGCCTTGGATTGTGATGATAAATTCGGGGGTGTACGGGCAGCACTTTTTCTTTTTCGAGGTGCTGGGTGTAAGCTTGTCTGCTGCCCTCAACATGGTGTCCATCTCCCTCTTTTCGAGGGTCCACGGGAGACTATGTAAAAGATGCCAGGCCCGTACGCCATTTAAGTAGTTTGAAATTGTTTTGCCTGAGTACACTGCAGCCATATGGGCCATGAAAGCGGATAACAGGGGTTGCGTTGTCGGTGCCCTCTTGGCCTCTGGTATGCTTTTGCCATTGCAGAAGCAGTGCCACATCAGTAGGCCAGCGCCATACGAGATGCGTGTGTCTTCCCCCCATGCATGTAGCATCGTATCTTTGATGCGCTCCCATTCTGCCTCATCGCACGCAGGGAGCCCGGCAGGTGCTTGGTGAGCTGGCGGGGGTCCATCTCCAAAGCCTGTCTTTGGCAAGGCAATGAGGGCAGAGGGGAGACGGTACAGGTGTCAGGTTTTGTGGGTATGGGGCAGGGTTTCTGGTCAGAGGAGGAAGGGCAGTGGAGATGGGAAGATCCCGCTCCCTTGCAGCTGTTGTTTTCCGTTGCTTGGCCACTGGCAAGTCATCGCTTGTGGTCTTGCCTTCGGGAGATCGTGGACGCACCAGGCGCCCCATCGCTATCTTCCAGGCTAACTCATTGGGATCAAACGTCAATGAGGAAGGGCCTGAGCTCAGCAGGGATTGCGAAGGTGTCGAGGAGGAGCTCAGATGGAGGGAAATACCCTTGTGAAGGGGCATCTGCAGGGTTGTATGCGCTAGGGATGTACCACGTATGTAATGATTTATTGCAATCTTCTGATAGTTGGAGGATGCGACAGAAGATCTTGTTGGTGGGTCTATTGGTGCTGCATCCTTTCCACCAACCTTCGATGACTCCCCTGTTGTCACCATGAAGTGCGATGTGCTCTCCCTTGCCTGCCATTGTGCATACACAGATAGCGAGGAGCTCGAAACCGACGGCTTCAGCCCACTGGATGTCTCTACCTGGGACTTCCATCTGGTTGCGAGTCGCCATGCCCGCCATTTCGGGCTGATAGTAATTGCCATGCCAAAAGAGGTGCTTGCATCTGAGTAGGCCCCGTAGTCAACGAGGGGTTGGGGTGTGAGGATTGGTTTGAAGATGTCCAGCTGGCTGAGCTGGCGCTTCCACCAGTCCAGGTCATCTGGGGTGTCCTGGGGAGGCGTGTGTGGCAGGAACGGAATATTATTGAAGGTGGCAAGCATGGCCTCCAAGCTGGTGAGGTGAGCTCGCCATGCAGGGATGACCAGTGCAGCATGTAACAACTTTCCATATAACTTCTGGGTTTGGATGAGGTTATGTGTGCGCGTTGCCTCCCATTCTGTAATGGCTGCCCAATACCTCGATTTTTTCTCTTCGGGGAGGTGCACAATCTGTGCACGTAGATCCCACCGAAAACCAAGGTAGGGTGCTTCGAAACCAAAAGGGACAGACTTGGATGTCTCCCATTTAATCCCGAGGTATGCTGAGATTGCATTGATGTCAGCATCTGCATAGGCAACAGCCTGGTCAGCCAAGGAACTTGGGGAAGCATGTGCCAGATCGCTGAGGGCCACACCACAATCTTCATCGAATTCTTCTGAGAGGCCATTTGGTAGGGGCTTTCCTCTGTACCACAGGCGACTGCCCTCCTGTCTGTGGCCACGATGGGCCTGAATCTCCCTGCCCCATTCAGCGCGCTGGGCATTATACTCGGCCAGGTGCGTGCAGGGGACTCTAAAAAATATATGGTCGTCAACCCATTTTGTGAGTGGGCCAATGCCGCCAGCTTGGAAGATGTCTGTGCCTGCGTCAGCCACCATCCCGTAAACACCTCCAGCTGATGTGAGGCCAAAGTTGTTGCACACATTGACAGCGAACTGGTCATCAGCTTGGAGGCAGATGACGAGCCCTGGCCATTGGGCTGGGGCAGCTGGGATGGTGTGATAGGCTTCAGCGACATCCTGCACCGAGGCTTGGGACCCTGGGGGCAAGCGAGCGATGAGCAGTGCCACCATGGCAAAGGTGCCCCAGGTGCACAGGAAGTCATCGCTATCGATGAGTGAGTTGATGGCAGTAGCATCGGGGGATGGGGTGTGCGAGTGAGAGAAGTTATGTACAGCCTGATATCTACTGGGCTTTGATGTCTTTGGTACAAGGGATAGTGGGGAGGTCTGGAATGGACCCAGGATCGCTTCCAAAAGGCACCGCATGAACAGCCCAATGTAACATCCAGTCACAAACTCATTGCATACGATCTCATTATATACATTTGATAGCTGGCTAATAGACGGGTGATTTGGTGGGGTATACGTATGACTGAAGAGGGGGATTCCCAGGTGGAAACCTTCCGTGAGGCCTTGAATGAGATGGGGGTATTTTCCAACCAAGCCGTGTAGGGACAATGCTTCGGCCCAGGCGCGCGCATCATATGGAGTGTGGGGTTTAAGCCTTCTCTGCTCAAGGGTAGCCTTGGGCTCCATGGTGGGACCTCCCGCAGCCGGTGTAAGGCCAGCCCGATGTGGCGATGCAAAACGCCAAGTGCGAATTCTGTGAAGTCCAATAGAGTTACGTCAGTGGCCGAAACGGGAAAGGAACAAAAAGGGGAAGTGCCAGCTGGGCACAACACAAGAGGAGACGATCACGGGGCAGCAGGCGCACGCGGGGTGCTTTTAATAGACAAGATTCGGAATGCGAAAACAGGGACCGAGAGAGAGAGAGGGATGAGCTGATGAAAGCTATATTTTCCAAGGAAGGACGCAGTCCTTATATACATGATGAGCAAGTCCGGTGTCTAATATCTATGGCGGTCCTCGAGGCAGACTAGTGAGTCTCGAGGCCTGTCTATGGCAAAGCAATGTTGCCTTTTGTTGTTGAGTCACGGGTGTGGTAAGTTTGTCGGTTTCACGCCTAGACTGAGTGTAGTCACTACACCAGCCAGGGGGTCAAAATACTGACCATCCCTGGTCAAGGTTTTCTTTGACGAGCAAAATTTTCTCCCTTAAAATCCATCACCTCCACTTCCTCCAAGTCTCCTGCGTCCACTCCTCAACATACGATCCGGCTCCTGCTCTTCTGCTCCAACTCCATCTTCATCTGCTTGGTCTTCATCCAGGTAGATCTGGACGAGGTCTTCGTGCTTGATTAGTTGCGTGACCGGGATCGATGAGCGAGAGCGCGCGTGGTATGGAATCAAGCGAAAGGCCGCAAATCGTAGCTTTGACACAGCGCCATCGAGCTCTGCAAGGCGGTAGGAGCCATTCGGGGTTCGGCGCACAACGACCATAGGGCCAAGGTAGCGTGGCTTCAACTTGCGCCCAAGATTGGTCTCGATGGATGAGTTGCGTACGAGTACGAGTGCACCAGGTTTGAAGTTGAAATCACGCAAAGCTTTCTCATGCACGCGCTCAAACTTTTGCACAGTTTCGAAGCGACTTTTCAACACATTGGCATGGATGTTTGCAAGGTCTTCGTTGCGCTTTTGGAGCTGGCACGCACGGGTGGTGAGGAGTTCACTGGTTGACAGTGGTTTTGCGATGTCTGGTACTAAGAACGTAGCTAGTGTGATATCGAATGGAAGAATGGGCTCCACACCATGAGCCATGTAGAAGGGAGAATGGCTGGTCGCTTTTCTTGTTGTAATGCGATCGGCCCAGAACGTGTGTGGGGCCAGGGTTGGCCATTTTGAGATGTTGCCTTCGCATGCCTTGACAAGTGATTCACGAATTGTACGGTGTTGGTGTTCAACGATTCCATTTGCACGAGAATTGTAGGCTGAGATGCGGATGTGTCGGATGCCATATCGGTCTGCGAGGGTGTCAAGTACAGCAACAAAAGCTGCGCCATTGTCTGTGACAATCTCCTCGACGGCTCCCCACCTGCACAGCAGTTCTTCGAACAAGAACGCTGCCAGTGTTCGGCCAGTTTCAACTCGGAGCGCGCGCCATTCGGGCCAGGCGGTCAGCGAGCAGCAGGCTTGGACTATGTAATGGAAACCTGCAGCATGAGGCATCAGCATTGTATCAATGTATGCTTTACGAAAGAGTGGGGCTGGGTTCGCTACGATTGGCGGGATAACAATCTTCGTGGTTTGCCAGATCTGGCACTCATGGCACGTTTCAATGTGCTGTTTGACGTCACTTGCTAGATTTGGCCACCAGAACCTGTCAAACAGTGTTCGGAGTGTGCTGAAGAAACCCTTATGGCCGAGTTTGTCATGGGCTTCGCAGATTGTTGCAGTGCATTGAGAGATCGGCAGGACAAGTTGGTTGCGTCCTTGGGCTTGTCGTCACCATAGTCGTCCATTGAGTGTGAGGAACCACTTCAACTTCTTGACGACTGGGTCTTGTGTGGGCGGTAGAGTGCTGCTGTGGATGCCAGATGTGAGGAATTTGAGGACCTCGCCTAGATTGTCACCGAGTGGAGCAGTGTCGTCCTGTGTATTGGTTAGTGAGTCCAGATGTACATCTCCTACCTCAGTTTCGAAAACACTTGCTGTGGGGTGATTTTCGTAGCACTGTGAGTTGGCCCAAATGCCAAGGGCAAGGACTTCATCTACCCATTCTTCTGGGTCGCCGTCATCTTCGTCTTCACCTGGGATCAGCTTGCGTCGGGAAAGGCTGTCAGGGCCAAGATGCTTCTCGGCTGGGACATGGACAAGCTTGAAGTCAAAGAGCTTGATGGCAGTGATCCACCGGTTCATTGCCGTGTTTGGTTGGATGTCTGGATTGTTCAGCATTCCTTTGATAAACTGTGCATCCATTTCTACAATAAGGTCAGTGATGCCGATGATGTGAATTCGAAGCGCACGAAGGGCCCGAAATAGGCCATAAAGCTCAATCTTGGGTTGCGAGTACCAGCTTTCACGGTCGTTCCAGCCAATTGAGCCAAAATGTGATGGTCTGCACTGGCCGTCTTCACATTGTTGAGATAAGATCCAGCTGACTGCACGCCATGACGAGTCGATTGCCAAGTAGACGGGGCAAGATGTGGTGTAGTTGATGGGGATGAGGGCTTGAGAATTGATGATTTCGGTCTTGAGGGTCTGCATGGCTTGATCGTGCTGTGCTGTCCAAATGAACTCAGCCTCCTTGCGTGTGAGGTCAATGAGTGGTTGGGCGATTGCTGAGTAGTTCTTGATCCATATGCACATAGTCCCTGCTGTTCCTAGGAAGGCTCGAACGTCAGTAACATTTTTGCATGTAGGCCAAGTCTTAATCTTAGCTGTTTTGGATTCATCCGGGATTCGGCCTTCGTAGTTGCACTTGTGGCCTAAGATGATGACTTCAGGAGCTGCAATGAACAGTTTGGGGGCCGAGACAGTCGCGCCGGCATGTCCAAGGTGGTGGATGACGCAGTGTACATTGTTGAGGTGCTCCCATATGAAGCGTCGGATGCCTGCATTTTCAGGGATTGTTTCATAGCCACCACCTGGTTTTTCGTAGCGTGATGCAGGGCCGCGGATGGCAGTGTCATCTATGAATGGTTTTGCAACGTGTGGGATCTCAGGTTCAAGAATAAAGGTGACATCACCGTGAAATATTGCGACCGTGTTCGTTGCTCCTTGAGGCAGCACGGTGCATCTGAATGCACCAAGGGGGGTCTGAAAACTTGTCATGTCATGGGAGGAGGTGTCAAGCGTTCGGTGGTCATAGCCGACAAAAAGATCGAGCATGGAATAGCAGGTGCGTGCAGCCATGCTTTCAACAAACTGGTCAACAAATGGCAGAACTGCAGCGTTGCAGATTGTGACAGCGTTGAGGGGCTGAAGGTCGTGCACAATTCGTAATGACCCATTCTTCTTTTTGACGCAAAACCAGTGGGACCTGTAAGAAGTGTCAGACAGCTCATAGACTCCTGCGGCTACCTTTCTTTTGAAGAGGTCGATGACTTCGTCCATGATTCCTGTGGGTATGGGGATGTTCTTCTGAGCCCATGGGGTGTGTGCAATCGTTGGAATCTTGACAGGGGCAAGGTAGTCATCTCGGAAACGTCCGCGCTCGGCTTCTGTCCAGGCCAAGGCGTGTTCATTGATCTTGAGGACATGTTGTGCAAGTTGTTCTTCGGTGGGCCACAGGAACTTGTATTTGTTGATCTTCATCGCATCTAGACGCTCTTGTGTGAGTTGTAAGCCTGGGATAGAATACGGGGGTTAGTAGGGAGCGGTGGCAAAGAGGTGAGAGGGTCTTCAGGGCGTTGCCGAATAATTCGAAAGTCTTCAGGTAGTGACGCCGCTACTGGGTGGACCTTGTTCGCTGCCTTTTTGTATGCAAGTATGGGAGCTGGTAGGTTTGAGGGTAGCTGCTGAACGCACACTTCTTGAGGTTTTGTCGGTAAGTGGTAGTCTGGTGCAGTCATTCGGGGAGGGGAGGGGTGGGTTTGCAGGACAAGCGTGGTGATGAAGCCGACGGAGGTTTGACATGGTTTTGTTGGGACTTTGGTGGAGCAGGACTGGTTGGCTGGGTCGTGAATTGATAGGTTTACGCTGCCGTCCATGGTGTCTTCAAGTTTGCTGAGAAGTAGGCTGTGGAAAGGTCGTCCGAGAAGGAGTCGGAACGGGGCATTCTCGACTACATAAGCATGCGCAAGGAAACTTACACTGCCTATTTTCATAGGCAGGTTTTCGGCGCATCTGAGCGTCCAGCTCGTTGAGCTGTTTGCTCCCTCCATTTCTAAGCAGTTCTTCATGTTGATGAGGGCGCCGACTTCTTCTGCAAGGTCGGCTCGAATGGCAATGATCTGCGAGCCTTGGTCGAGTACGCCAGCGCTGATTACTTTACCGTTTATGAGGACATCCACTTCCCAGAGTGGGAGTGTGTAGTCGGCAGCGCGTGAAGTTGTTGGGTTGGTGGCTGGCTGGTCAGGCTGGATGTCGGCTTCCTCAAAGGCTGCCGTTTCGACACGTCGAGGGCGAAGTCGCTCAGCTATTGCTTTTCAGACAGGGATGCTGGCGGCAAGAATGTGAGCAGGCGTCGTTTGTGTTAGTTTACCCAGGCTGTGAGCTCGTCTGTAAGTTTTTGGTCATCAATGCTTGCTTGGAATCTGAATTGCGGGGGTCGCGGTCCTGTTGGGTATGCAAAGTGTTGCGTTGGGGCTGGTGCTGGAGTGGCAGATGTTGGAATTGATATGGTAGGTGCTGGCAGTGGCGGGGGTGGTGTTGCTTCAGGGAGTCTTGAGGCTCTTGTCCGTCGCTTTTGTTCCGTTGCGAGGACCTCCTGTAAGTCGTACAGTTCAGAAAGTGGGAGCTCACCGTCACCGTCATCATCACTTGTATTTGAGGTGAATTGCACTGCCTCAAAGCTGAGGGTTGCATGTGGGGGCGGGTTGCGCGCAAATGCAGCAGCACCAGGAGTCTGCAAGGCTATGACAGGTGAGGGATCGCGGGTCTGTGTGTTACCTGCCAGCCATGTATCAATGGCGAACTTGAGACCACGGCTGCTTCCATCGTTTGGGACTGTCTGCCCGTTTCCGAGGTGAATGCGGCCGTCTCTAATTGTGGCGCGGCCAGTGTGCACGTACTCTTCTGCAGCGGGGCATCGTTTGATGAGGTGGCCTTGGAACGTGCAGAAGGCACAGCCGTCCATTCTTGCTGTTTTGCCGAAGAAGGATGCCGCCTCGCTTGATAGGCCATGCTGACTTTGTTGTGTTCGTTGTTGGTACGGGCTGCCACTGGGTGCTGCGTGTGTTGTGGGTGCTTGGTATGTGGTGACGGTGGCTTGTCTGAAGTCGGGTAGTGGTAGTGGCTTGGCCGCATTTGGAAATCGATGGCATACCTGGGTGTAAAGTACAGCGTATTTTGGGTCACGTACCGAGAGGCTGTGCATTTTCAGCACCATGTCTTCTAAGTCGTCGTCTTCACGTGCGTTTGCTTTTTGGTTCTGGTCCGCAAAACGGACTGTCCTGGTTTCGTACTCAGGTTTTGGGGGGTCGGGGTGGATAGGTGGGGGGTTGCGTTCATGCTGGTTGATGTGGCTAGGGTCACGGTTGGGGTGTCTGCCGATTTTGCATTGGAAGTCGTGGTCGCACTGATGGAACGTGGGTTCACGGTCATACTGTTACGATTTGATGGACTGCCTCATGTAAGCGGGATGACGAGTTGCTCCGAAACTTACTCATGCATACGATGTGGATTACTGATAGTATTACTGTACGATGACTGAGGATGACTGATGATATTAGTGGACGATTACTTAGCATTAGTAGTAGTGGCTGTATCGCTGACGAAGGTGTACAGTCAAGAACCAGTTATAAGGTAGCTGTCGACTGATGTGGTCGACAGCTTGACTCTCTTGTATCATTGTCGAATCTAGTTGGGTTCCTCTCTACACCCGCTTCGCTTCATCTCTCTTAGGAAGGCACTTTCAAGTGTCCTTGGAACAAGTCACACCTTCGTGTGTTGACACGTATTGCTAAGTCACCTCGTCATCGCGTGTGGGGCCTAAGTCAGGCCATGCTGATCATAACATTAGAGTCAAGCTCCTCTCACATGCCGTGGCGCCAATCACAACCAAAGACGGTTGGGACTTCCAACCCTTCTTAGTCAATTCCAGGGAAAGAGACGCCCCTGCAAGATACGTCATCAATCGAGTCCGTTGGAGGACAATCCCAGACGACAGATGAAGTGGAGTACTAGAACACTTCAATACCGGGTACTACGCCGAAGCGGCCACAGCTCAACGATTTCATCCTATCATCTTTCATCATGAAAGGTGCTGTTGGGTAGAACTCAGGTGGAACCGAACACAAGAGTACTTTGAAGCGGCCAGGCCAGCTGGTGACGATCTCAACTGCAATATTCTACTATCAGAAGCACGAGACATCGAAGAACAAGGAAGAATTGACGGAACGCCAGAAGAAGAACCTCATTCAGAGCCTTTATCCCCAGAGCTCCAACACAGGACACCAGCAAGGACAGACACCAGCCATACGAGCGAACGAGTCCACACCCCATCAATAGAAAACGAACCGGAAACCATCTACATCCAAAACGAAGAAGAACCCGCTGTTGAAGAAATCATCACTCAAACAGCTACGTTACATATTCCTGACCCAATCAGAATGGCCACTCAAACACAGGTCGAAGAACCAACCCCATTGGTCATCGACGAAAGAACGGGCCATGTGGTAAACATGAACCCAGAAGATATACAAGCGGCACGACGAGCCATGGGCCCAGACGAACCAGATCAGCCAGGAGGATTCGACTTCGACTACAACGAACCACCTCCTCAACCATTCGAGCAGCTCGGCAGAGCATACAGACAACCGAATCAAGGAGGCCCTCCGGGAGGAGGAGGACCGCCCATGGGAGGAGGAGGACCGCCAGGAATGCCCCAAGGAGGTGGCAATACCATGGACAAATTCATAGGAAACCCCCCAAGCTTGTTCAATGGGGACAGGTCCAAAGTCGAAGGTTTCATACTTCAATGGGAAATCTACGCAGGAGTCAACGCAAGCCATTTGGCAATGAGGAATAAATATCAGAAAGCTATGTTATTCCTCACCTACGTTCAAGGAGACCTGGTTAACGCCTGGGTCATGTCTGCCAACCAATGGTTGGTAAGAGAAGTGTCCAGGGGTGTTAGCCAATTCGACAACAGGCTGTGGAACAACATTCTGCAAGCCTTTCGGTGACAGTTTGCTGACGTACTTAGCAAAGAACGAGCCCAAGCCCAACTAGACGCAGGAATTAGGATGAAGGAGGGAAAAATCAACGATTACATCGCATTGTTCGAACAACTCGTTCGCTACGCAGGATACGACATCAACGCCGAGCAGACCCTAAAGTATTTCATAAAGGGACTGCCCAGGACACTTTACGAAGCAATGTACCAACACGACGACCCCAGAACTTATGAGGATTGGAGAGCATCGGCCCTCAAAAGGCAACAAAAGTGGATCCACATGCAGACAGTGCGCGGAAACCTAGACATGTTCAAAGGATCCACTAACAGAAATCAATCGGGAGCGCTGGCAAAGCTGCTCGCCCCACTACCACATCACGACGCAATGGACACGTCGGTGGACCGAGTTAGAGGAAGACTCGCAGGAGCGGAAGACGTTATCAATGCTCCACGACCTCCCTTCCCACCAAGAGGGGGGTATCTTCAAAGGCAGCAAGGAAACCGGCCTGACTTCAGTCAGACCCGCTGCTACAACTGTGACAAAATGGGGCACATCAGCCGAGACTGTCACCAACCACGACGAAACAAACGCCAACAGATCAGGAGTACCGAAGAGAAACCAAGGACCGATGAAGACAAAGCAGAAGACTGGCTGAGAGGAGTGGCCAGCGAAGGAGACGATGTGAAGGATCTCATCTTACAAAAATTGATGGGAACGGATTTTTCAGATGCCTGAACCCGACGGCCTGGGTGAGGGCACTTCGTTGTAACTCAGTGTATATTATGCGCTACCGTTCTATGCGAATTCCAGTTCAACTACACACGCGTTACAACATGGCCGAAATAAGGGCACTAGTGGACTCAGGAGCCACTGATAACTTTGTGAGCGAAAGCTTTCTCCTGCAAATGGGGATAAAAACACGGTTGCTAGATATGCCCAAAAAAATCTACAATATCGACGACACAGCGAACAAAGCCAGACACATAACCCAATACGTCATTCTCCGAGTCAATGTCAACGGAAATGACAAAGAAATGAGGTTCCTGGTCACTAACATAGGGAAGGAAGACATACTGTTTGGGTATCCGTGGCTGGCAGCCTACGAACCACAGTTCGACTGGAAAAGGGGAACGATCAATAGGGCGCACCTTCCAGTTACAATCAAAACTGTCAATGTGGCCGACAGAAGGGACGTATTAGCTCGTCTATTAACAAAATCAAAGGACCACATCGTTAAACAACTAAAGGAGGAAGAGACGCGAGGACGAAGGGTAATGATCCCCGCGGTCGAACACGCTATCGCGGCCAAACCCAAAAACGAGGAAAGTGCCGTACTACCTCCGCAATACAAAGCATTCCGCAAGGTGTTCAACGAAGAAGCATCAACAAGGCTGCCTGAAAGACGGCCTTGTGATCACGCAATCATGCTCCAACATAACGCCCCGACATTGATCACATGTCGACTTTATCCTATGACCCGGGTGGAAGATGAAGCCCTGGATGCCTTCATCGACGAACATCTTAAAAAGGGGTATATTCGACCCTCACAATCACCCTACGCATCCTCCTTCTTCTTTATTAAGAAAAAGGATGGGAAGCTTCGTCCGGTCCAAGACTATCGTGCGATAAATCGGTGGACGGTGCAGAACCAATACCCACTTCCACTGATAACAGACTTAATGCGCAATCTTGGAGGAGCGGTTATATTTTCAAAGTTCGACGTCAGGCAGGGGTATAACAATATCTGAATCAAAAAAGGAGACGAGCACAAAGCCACGTTTAAGATGCGAAGAGGACTCTTTGAACCAACGGTCATGTATTTTGGCCTTGGCAACTCACCCGCAACCTTCCAGGCATTTATGAACGAGATATACCAACCCGTCATCGCCAAATTCGCAACGGAAGGCACGCATATACGAATCTATATGGACGACATCGCTGTCGCCACCAATGACTGCGGCACCTTTCAACGTACGAACGAGGCACATACAGCTGCCGTTTCAGCCATTCTCGCAGTCGCGGCCGCCCACGACCTCTACTTCAAGTTAGCAAAATGCGCATTCCACGTTCCATCCATTGATTACCTGGGGGTAATCCTTGAAAAGGGGATGACGCGCATGGACCCGGCAAAAGTATCGGGTGTCCGCACGTGGCCAACACCAACCAAGGTCAAAGATGTACGCAGCTTTTTAGGTTTTTGCAATTTTTACCATCCGTTTATTCGAGGATTTGCCAATATTGCCAAACCAATGAATGAGCTAACAAGGAAGGATGTCGAATGGCATTGGGGACCAGCCCAACAAACTGCCTTTGAAACACTCAAGAACTGCATCACAAGCAATCCGATCCTCGCTCACCCAGATCCAAAAGAACAGTATGACCTCGAAGTAGACGCATCAGGTTTCGCCATTGGGGCAGTCCTCATGCAGAGGGGATCTGATGGCAAGAAACACCCAATAGCATTCTATTCGGCCACCCTCAACGAGGCCGAACGAAACTACGACATATACAACCTAGAACTATTAGCTATCGTGAAAGCATTGCGAAACTGGAGATACCTATTGGTGGGGTCACCACATAAGGTCAGAGTATTCTCGGACCATATGAACCTACAATACTGGCGAGACCCACAGAAGATCAGTCGAAGAGTAGCTCGAGAAGTACTGGAATTGGAAGAGTACGACATTGAGATACACCATCTCAAGGGACGAGCCAACGGTAGGGCAGACGTGTTGTCCAGAAGACCAGACTACAACTGTAACGAAAGGGCTTTTTGCGCAGCGCCTAACGAAACCTTCTGTACAGTCTTGACCACCGGTACAGGACACGTGACGTAGACGAGAACCGACGCTAGTGAGGTGACGTCTCAACTAGCACAGTGAACAAGAGAGACCCAATGAAGGGCTCTATAGATAGGCCACACTTAAGGGCACACGACGCAGAAGAAAGGAGTGTTGGCTTGACAATTAACAGGGAACTACCTATGACCGCAGGTAGCTATGAGAATATCAAGCTAAGGACTCTACCGTCCCTAGCTACGACTTATATACTGCTGGAACAGCCTAATGCTGTCAGCGATGACTACAACGATATGAGTCCGCATGTGTCCATGAGTAAGGTATGTGTAAGTGAATGACAAAGCATCACTAATCGTCCTATACCATTACTAAGTCCCTGAATAAGTCCCTCAGTCAGCTATCAGTAATGCCTCAGTAAGCATACTCTCGGCGCCTGGTACGAGTGCTCCCTGACTGATCCATCCAGAACACTTTCCAAAAGGGGATCAACCCTCGGTGTCACGTGCGGATCACGTGTCATGGCCAGTGGTGTCACCAAGCCGATGAAAGTACGATTCGCATTGCCTGTGAAGGCTGAAGACCCCCCTGAAGTGCGGTTCACTGAAGAAGAAGATGAAGATACGCTGCAGATGGATGCAGATGAGACATATGAGGTCGCGCGAATGTTGAGTACTGAAGATCATTTCATTGTGGACAACAACACTGGCGATGTCGTTCGTTTAGGACTGTGTAAGTCTGAGTCACGTGATTAGTCATGTGATCAGCAACCCCCAGACCACGTGAATCTGGTCTAAAGGATAAGTCACGGGGGAACAGCGGTTACCTCAGGTCGAGATATAATTCCTGAGAGGGTGAAGTTGGATGCGGGATTCCCAACATGGTTAGGCTCTGTCCTGTTTAAGCTCTTTTCTGATTGGAACATTCTGATGTTGCCTGATGGCTGTACTTATCATGCGCTGATGTTGCGCCAGACGATGATTGGACGATAGTGAGTCACGTAGTGTTATCTCTGACTCATAGTGGGGCCTTCTGCCTCATGTACTGTATGGGCTTATCCCTGTTCATTGATTGGATGATAGCTTGGGTCGTTTATCCCTGATAGCTTATTGGACGATACGATATGGTACGATACCTGTTATTATTTGGGACTCAGTTTAGGAGTCAGCCCTGTAGTGTATATAAGGTGCTCTGTCTTGATAGACGAGACCTTATCTTCGTTGTCTTGAGTCTACCCCTCAGTCAATAGAAGTGTTGGCTATTAGTGCCTGTTCCTCTCATCTTGTTGATCCTTGGGTGGTCTGTCCTCTCATCTCTTGAAGATCCCTGTTGCATCCTTCCAGTATAAGGCGAAGCCATTGTCCTTTGGTTCGTCTTCGCGTTCGACCATTGTTATTCAGCTGTCGTCGGTCTGTTATTTGATTCAAGGCCATCAAGAGTTCCAAGTCGGAACAACGTTTGGTAGAAACGTTACATTACAACGAAGATTCTTAGGCCTTTATCAACATGTCAAGTGAAGGAGGGTCAAGTGATGGAGAGCAAGTTATGGGTAGCTCTACCCTGAACGCTGAGTTCTTTTTAAATGAGCTGAACAGATATGCCGAAGCTTATGCACCAGATGTGCAGCTTTCAGAGTTCCAACAAGAGATGATGTTTACCTCTTGGATGGTGTGTCTGCATGGAGATATAGAGAAGGTCGAAGATTGGACCGCGGCCCTAGAAAAGAGGGTGCGCGATGAGGAACGCTCTGAGCTGAGTAGCCATCGTTCCGAGTCCCCGTCACAGTCTGACGAAGATCAGCTGGCCATCGAGCATGTGACTATAACGGCGGAAGAACCTGACGAGGTTAGAGAAGAAGCAAGCGAAACAACAACGGAGGAGGACGACGTCTGGTCTTGGGGATTAGCTACCCCTACAGATGAAGACAAGGATTTGTACCCTCCATGGATGCTGAATCCTGAAGAATTGAAGAAGTCGCCTGTCGAGGCGGAGAAAAAATACGAGACGCGAGGGTATGAGGCCCTCAACAACTATCTGTCAGATGATTGGTCTTTTTCCCAGAGTGTGCCAGTATATGCCGCTGCTGTGGACCCAAATTCCTGGCAATACCAGGTCGACACTGCGCTTCAAGCGCTGGACAAGTTCAAGTCACAGCCGTCCGAAATGACGCGACAAAACTATGAAGTACCGTCCGGCTGGGGACGAGAGAACCAAACCATGCATATGCCGGCGCCGCTGCCTGTTCCTGCAATATGGGAAAGGCATGCTGAAAGTTTCAAAGCGCCAGACCTCCCTGTCCCCATGGACACTAGTGCTGGGAGGATCAGAGATCGATTTATACCGGTGTGTCATCACTGTCGGCAGTCGGGGCATATGCGTTCGCACTGTCCCCATAGGAAACTCCCTGCGGCCTGTGGCTATTGCAAGAAGCCAGGGCATTCAAAAGAAAATTGCTATATGCTGGGGCGGCGGACCCTCTCCCCCACTGGTATCAAGAGGGCATTTGAAAGACATCAAACAAAGAAGTCGGGATTTCCCTGTGCACCTGTGAGTGCTAAAGTTCTTGGTAAAAGACCAACCACTGGCCCAAATTCCAGAAAGCCTGAGACGGCTCTACGGCGTGGTCGCCTCCCTAGAAAAGAGGGTAATGTCACGTGCGGATCACGTGTCATGGCCAGTGGTGTCACCAAGCCGATGAAAGTACGATTCGCATTGCCTGTGAAGGCTGAAGACCCCCCTGAAGTGCGGTTCACTGAAGAAGAAGATGAAGATACGCTGCAGATGGATGCAGATGAGACATATGAGGTCGCGCGAATGTTGAGTACTGAAGATCATTTCATTGTGGACAACAACACTGGCGATGTCGTTCGTTTAGGACTGTGTAAGTCTGAGTCACGTGATTAGTCATGTGATCAGCAACCCCCAGACCACGTGAATCTGGTCTAAAGGATAAGTCACGGGGGAACAGCGGTTACCTCAGGTCGAGATATAATTCCTGAGAGGGTGAAGTTGGATGCGGGATTCCCAACATGGTTAGGCTCTGTCCTGTTTAAGCTCTTTTCTGATTGGAACATTCTGATGTTGCCTGATGGCTGTACTTATCATGCGCTGATGTTGCGCCAGACGATGATTGGACGATAGTGAGTCACGTAGTGTTATCTCTGACTCATAGTGGGGCCTTCTGCCTCATGTACTGTATGGGCTTATCCCTGTTCATTGATTGGATGATAGCTTGGGTCGTTTATCCCTGATAGCTTATTGGACGATACGATATGGTACGATACCTGTTATTATTTGGGACTCAGTTTAGGAGTCAGCCCTGTAGTGTATATAAGGTGCTCTGTCTTGATAGACGAGACCTTATCTTCGTTGTCTTGAGTCTACCCCTCAGTCAATAGAAGTGTTGGCTATTAGTGCCTGTTCCTCTCATCTTGTTGATCCTTGGGTGGTCTGTCCTCTCATCTCTTGAAGATCCCTGTTGCATCCTTCCAGTATAAGGCGAAGCCATTGTCCTTTGGTTCGTCTTCGCGTTCGACCATTGTTATTCAGCTGTCGTCGGTCTGTTATTTGATTCAAGGCCATCAAGAGTTCCAAGTCGGAACAACGTTTGGTAGAAACGTTACACTCGGCCTGCTGGATTCCGTCCCAACATCAAGCCTTTGGGCTTACACCATGCGATCTTTCAGTGTCCCTTCCATGCCGTCGTCGGCCTGCGCACATCCTGGTCCTGATGCGGCGAGTGTCACGTGACCGCCATGGGCAATACGTAACAACGACACTGGAGAAAAAGACAACAACCGAGTCACGGTACTACCAAACAAAATATTCATACAAACAGTAGCGGGGATTACACCAACCCCCATCAGACAAGAAGAAACTCGAATCAAAGCATGGGTAAGCCCCATGAACTCAAGAAGATAGACGGTGTATGGTTCAAAAATGGAAGAGTGGTGGTTACCACCAAGAAGGACGAGGAGCTAAGGGAAGTCATAAAGCAATATCATGACGCATTAACGGCGGGTCACCCAGGAATAGCAAAAACACAAGAATTGCTAGCTCGACACTACTGGTGGCCAAACATGAAGGCTGACGTCATGGATTACGTTCAAGGATGCGCTGAGTGTCAACGACACAAGGTCAACACTCGCCCCACCAAAGCACCATTCGAACCCATCTACCCTCGACTGGGAGCCACACCATTTGAAGTTATTGCGGTGGACTTCATAACTAAGTTACCCCGTCAGACGGATATGACTCGATTCTGACGATCACAGACCATGATTGTTCCAAAGCATTGATATTCATACCCTGCCGAGAATCAATGTCAGGAGAAGAAACTGCAATGTTGTACACCCAGAAGGTACTCCCGCGGTTTGGACTTCCAAGCAAAATAATCAGCGATCGAGACCCTCGTTTCGCGGCAAAGTTCATGAGGGAACTATGCAAAACCCTTCAGATTCAGCAAAACATATCCACTGCCTACCACCCATGGACGGATGGGCAGTCGGAGCGCACCAATCAGTGGCTGGAGCAATACCTCAGATTATGGGCAAACGAGAAACAAGACAATTGGGCCGCCCAGTTACCCCTGGCGGAGTTCGCTCATAACAATACGATGAGCAGTACCACCAAACAAACCCCATTTTTCACGCTAATGGGATATCACCCAAGAGATAAATGGGCGCCAGGTACCATCAATGTGCCCAGCATATCAAGTAGATTGGAACAGTTGAAGGAAGCTCGTCGGAGCGCACAGGAGAACATGTTAAAGGCCCAGAAGTCATGGGTCAAACACAAAGATATGCCCAGATATACCATAGGAGACCAAGTATGGTTAGATGGACGAAATCTGCGGACAAATCAACCAGCTGCCAAGCTTGCGCCAAGAAGGCAGGGGCCATTTGAGATCGTACAGGTGATGTCCCCTGTGAATTATCGGCTCAAGTTACCCCCGCAGTGGAAGATACATGACGTGTTTCACACAGATTTGCTCACACCTTACAAAGAAACACACATGCACGGCATAAATTACTTGCGCCCACCACCAGAACTAGTTGAAGGCGTGGAAGAATATGAAGTTGAAAAGGTGATAGACTCTCGAAGACATGGAAGAGGGCGCAAACTCCAGTACCTTATCAAGTGGAAGGGGTACGCCGACTCAGAAAACCAATGGATCCCATGGGATGACGTTCACGCGGAGGAAGAGATAAGGAAGTTCACACGACTAAATCCGAAGGCTGAAACTCACATAAAAGCAGCCTTGACAGGACCGTCTACTCCATCATTCCTCCAACCCTCTCATACAATGTCCCATGTTCCACTCACCATTGTCAACATTGATGAGATCGCCATCCCCCATGTTGAGACCCTCGACACCTACGATGGAAACAACAACATCGACGATCAGTTCTGCTCCGCCTTTGAGCATGTCAGAGCCGTTGCCAAGCAAGAACAAGCTGCCCGAGACCTGGCCGAGGCTCGCCGGCGATTCCCCACTCCCGCAAGCGGCAGAGTGGAGTAAGATGAGGAAGGAGTACGGCCTCTTGAAGGAGGTGATGTCAGCATGGAGGACGGACCAAATAGTGAAGATGACGGCAGCGGAGAGGAGGATGAGGATACAGTTGCTAACGAGGGAAGTATCAGACGATCCATTGCAGCTGTCGAACCCTCGGTTGCTTCACTCACCACTACGGCAGTCAACCCTTCCATTACTTCACTCGCCACCACCGCCGTCGACGAAGACAGCGAAGACGAAGATGACGACAGTGATGAGTCGTACCACGCCGCCCGGGTTGTATGCATCCAATGCGACAACCCCCCAAACTACTGCCACTGTGCTCCCCTCCCTGTACCTCACCAAGTCCGCACCATTACCGGGAGAAGCCTACGATGACGCGGGCCGACCACCTCCAGTTGCTGTTGTCTACAGAACAACAGCGGAACAGGGATACGAAGCACGGGGACTACCCCCCTACAGGGAAGAACGCGACCCATCGCCCTTCGCTACGTGCCGAGCGAATGCGACGAGGCTCCCTCTCTGTGCCATATCGCCTACTCCCGGCGGATTCATCCTCAACAACAGGATGAATTGGGTACCCATGGTCATTGAGCACGAGGGGCGCCGCATCCCTGCCAAGTACATACGGGTCCGCATGCTCAACAACCCCGAGGTGTTCGGAACAATGGGAAAGTATTCGCCCATCTACCGAGCGGATATCCACGCCGAACCATGCCGAGACATGGGCCCCGCAGCTGAGTACACCCGCGAAGAGCTCGGCTATTTCCGCGCTGACTTCCGTGGAAAGCACCATGTAGACGAAGCCCTTGCTAGACTGGGGGATATCTCCCTCCAGGCCGAAGTGAGACGCTACCGCGCATCCATGGAGGTAATAGCCGAGCTCGAGCAGGCCATCAAGAAACTCGAGGACGACATCTTTGTCCACATTGACAGGGCCATGCATTCATCCAGGAGGCTAGGGCGCGCCCATGCCCTTAGGAGGGTACGTGATGAGCATGAGACGGACGTTGGACTTACCACAGTGACTAATTGGGTGGTGGAGCGTGGGCGCTCACCCTTGTAAAGGGGGTGATGTTACGATTTGACGGACTGCCTCATGTAAGCGGGATGACGAGTCGCTCCCGAAACTTACTCATGCATACGATGTGGATTACTGATAGTATTACTGTACGATGACTGAGGATGACTGATGATATTAGTGGACGATTACTTAGCATTAGTAGTAGTGGCTGTATCGCTGACGAAGGTGTACAGTCAAGAAACCAGTTATAAGGTAGCTGTCGACTGATGTGGTCGACAGCTTGACTCTCTTGTATCATTGTCGAATCTAGTCGGGTTCCTCTCTACACCTGCTTCGCTTCATCTCTCTTAGGAAGGCACTTTCAAGTGTCCTTGGAACAAGTCACACCTTTGTGTGTTGACACGTATTGCTAAGTCACCTCGTCATCGCGTGTGGGGCCTAAGTCAGGCCACGCTGATCATAACACATACCACCTTGAAGTGCGATATTCGCTAGGTGGTTGCTGTGGCCATCGCATTAGGTCAGCTGGTGGGAGCTGGCTGAAAGTGTCTTCAGGCCTGTAACATTGGAGGTCAGCAAAGTAACTGCGAGCAACAGTATAAACATCTATAAGTTTGTAGGGCTTGCTGCGTGGGCGGTTTGGGTGTAGCGGGTAGAGGCGGTTGGTGTTACGTCCTTGCGGAGACGTAGGATGCTCGACGTGAGCCTAGACAGTGACTAGTCAAGGGTTCAATGGTTTCCAAGTTACTAGTGGACACGCGTGATGGCGGTCAAAGGTTCCTGTGGGTTCAAGGTAGTTCAGTGATACAATGACTCGGTGATTCGATGAGGTTTTGCAACCAAACAATGGAAGAGCAGAGGAGACAATGTGATTCACAAGATAGAGACGAAGACAAAGCTGGGGTACAAACGGATACAAGCTACGTCTTATATACCCAATGTCAAAGAGAGATGAGTCGAGAGATATGAGTCACGTATGAGTCCTTGTATAGTGGTATGAGTCATCGTATAGTAATATGAGTCAGTGATAGTGAGTCATGACAAAGGGATGACTTGATAAAGAACAATGGAGGGAACGAAACAAGTAAGTGTATGTCAGAAGGAATGAGTAAAGAGAAAATAATTGTCCAAACGCGCCATGGTCATGACATGACCCCTTTCTAAGATAGCACGTCCTCGTACTATCAGTCAGCGTTAACGTCATCGTACGCATAAGCTGTCTGCGCAACTTTCCCAATCTTCTACTGCTTCGTCGCCATGGTAATAATCACAAGTAGTACCCACGTTCTTGTGATCGAGGGTACGAGACAAGTGGGCTTACCGTAGCACAGCGTATGGGGGCGCCAACAGAAACGCGCCGGGTGCCCACCTTATTGCAATACAGGCAGGGTGTTGGGAAGGCGTTTGGGACCCCGGGTAAAACCTTTGGGAGCCCATGGTTGGTTAGCAATGGAGGGGTGGGTAGTGCTGGGGTCGTTGCCAGGGCGTTCTTCGTCATGAAGTTGTGGCATGCCAAGCCACCTAATGTCGTTGCCGCGACCCTCTTGAATGATGTCGGCAACTGTTTGTGTGATTTTGGGGGCGTTGGCAAGAGGGATGGGGGTGGTGTTAGAGAGGTAAGGGTGGACACGGGCGTGGGCTTGGGCAGCAGTGAGGCGGTTACGTACAGGGCCACTTTGTAGTGCCAATCAATCCAGGCGGTGTGAGGGCAACTTCACGTTCGCGCAGTTCTTCCTCCTCGGCTAAGAGTGAGCAATAACGACTCACATCAGCAATGACCCCCTTATCGTTAACGGCAAAGAGGAGATGTCGACGGCGGTGGTGTCTTGATGGTCGGGAGAGAATACCGATAGGTCGGTGTTGTTAATGAGAGGAGGGGTGGGACCGGTGAAAGGAGCAGTGTAACGTCCCGGGTCATGGTATGTATCTGACCTAACCCATAAGTCATGGGACGTATAGGCATGTGATCGCATGACGTCGTGGCTCGTTCTTACAATGCTTACTATGATGATTACCGATACTAGTACGATACGATGACTGATGTTTGCTGTACGATTACCAAGGGTCGTAGTAGTTGTGGCGTTTGTCTTAGTGGACGATTACCTAGCAGTAGTGGCTTAGTGGACGATTACCAGCAGATTGTAGTAGTGGCGGTCTCCTGACGAAGGCGGATCGCGCGAGTAGCTTATAAGGAAGCTATCGACTGTTGTAGTCGATAGCTTGGATTTCTTGTACATTCTCGACTTGTTATCCAAAGCCGAGTTCCTCTCTCATCTCTCGTCCTTTGGGGCCGCGTATCAAGACAAAACAAGAAGTAAACTCCGCCTTCGGCGTTGAGACGTCACTCAGTCTTTGTACTTGAGTAGGACCATTGCTGAGTCACCGCGTTCACTCTACGTTGCCTAAGTCAGGCTCACGTGCCACTTGCACGTAACATTAAATCCAAGCTCTCCTAAACCGAACGCCGTGGCAACTCTTACCACAAAGACGGCTGGGACTTCGTGCCCTATCGTATCGACTCAAGAGAACGAGACGCACCTACTCGATACATTGTAGGACGAGTCAGGTGGCGACACGTACCAGACACCAGAAGGTCTGAAGAAACAACACTGGATATTACGCGGAAGCAGCACATCACAGCGCTTTCACCCAGTAGTGTTCAAAAGAACGCTGTGCTGGGTCGAACTCAGGTGGAGCAACACCAACAGCTACTTTGAGGCGACACGACCAGCCGCCGACGATCTGAACATCAACATACCATTGGTAGACGCGCGACCAATTGATCAACAAGGAGCCATAGACGGCCAAGAAGAAATAAACCTCGACAGAACCACCGAGGACAGACTTCGACTACGAACAACTACCCCAGCCCCGTCAAGTCACACCAGCGAACGATCCGCCAACCCACGAAGTGAAGCCGAACCCGAAGAAATCGCAGTGCAGTCACCAGAAATAGACCACTCGTCGCACGAACAGCTGAGTTGCATATCCCCGAACCAATTCGAGGAATACCATTCAGCTACATGACTACCCAAACAGTGGTATCACCACCCCAACTCGTTATCAACGAGCAAACGGGTCACGTACAACATACAGCCAGAAGACGTACAAGCTGTCAATCGAGCAATGGGACCAGATGTACCCGACGCACCAAGCATTCCTGAAAACGACATGTTCTACGATTCCGACTCAATCGAAACCGAGTACCATCACCCGAAAACAGACCATTCCCACCTGCTAGGCACCATCAGGAGGAGGAGGACCACCCAACGGTGGATGGCCACGAGGAGGAGGAGGAGGAGGACCACCTCCAGGAGGACCACCGCCAGCGGGGCCACCTCCAGTAGGGGGCCAGCAATAGCCAATCAAAACGGGAACGACAAATTCATTGGTAACCCGCCGCCAACATTTACAGGAGCAAGTCACAAGCAGAAGCGTTTATCCTTCAATGGGAGGTCTACGCAGGCGTTAACGCCAACCATCGGCCATGAGGAACAAGTACCAAAAAGCTATGTTGTTCCTCACATATATACAGGGAAACGCGGTTAACCATGGGTAATGTCGGCAAGCCGATGGCTCGTCAACGAAGTGGCCACCGGAACGAACCAATTCGACAACAGGTTGTGGGAAAACCTCCTCAACGCATTCCAAAGACAGTTCGGTGACGTTCTTAGCAAGGAACGAGCCCAAGCCCAGCTCGACGCTGGTATACACATGAAGGATGGAAAGATCGACGACTACATCGCCCATTCGAACAACTAGTTCGACACGCAGGGTATAATATCAATGCCGAGCAAAGCTCAAATACTTCACAAAGGGACTACCGAGGGCGCTGTACGAAACCATGTACCAACACGACGACCCCCGAAACTACGAAGAATGGAGGGAATCCGCCCTGAAAGGCAGCAGAAATGGATTCATATGCAAACAGTCAGGGGAAACCTTGACGCATTCAAACCAGGACGTACGACAGGAGGAGCATTAGCTAAGTTGCTCGCCCCACTCAATGACGATAGAATGGACACGTCAGCAGATCGTGTACGAGGACGACTGCAGGGAGCCGAGAATCATAGCAATCACCCCAGGAACAACAGACCACCGTTCCCACCACGAGGGGGTTCATTCAAAGACAATTCAAACGAGACCATAGTCAAACGCAGTGCTACAACTGCCAGAAGATGGGGCACATCAGTCGCGACTGCAGACAACCTCGCAGACGTCGCGACACACAAGCACGAACCACAGAGGCGACTACAGAAGTCCCACAAACCAAGGAAGAAAAGCGGCGGAATGGCTACGAGGAGTAGCAGGAGACACGAAGAGGTCAAAGACCTAGTCCTACAACAATTGATGGGACAGGATTTTGGAAGCGCCTGAACCCGGCGGCCTGGGTGAGGGCAATAAATTGTAACTCTGTATACATAATGCGCTACCGTTCTATGCGAGTACCAGTGTCAATTCGTGCAAGTTACAATAAGGCCGACATCAAAGCGTTGTGGACTCTGGAGCCACCGACAACTTTATCCATCCACAATTCGTCAAAAGGATGGGATTGGGACAACGGGCATTAGATAAGCCTAAAAACATCTACAACATCGACGATACCACTAATAAAGCGGGGCAGATCACACACTACCTCACGCTCAATGTGGAAACAGGAGGAACAAAAAGGAAATGCGATTCCTCATCACGGACATAGGAAAAGAAGACCTACTATTGGGATACCCATGGCTTGCAACTACGAGCCAAGGTTTAGCTGGCGTCATGCCACCATTGACGAAAAACAACTCCCCATAGTATTACGATCGGTCAACCCGAACGACAGAAGAGCAGTGCTGCAAGACTGCTCCAGGAAGAAGACAATGACGTGCGAGTATCACGCATGTTCACCGAAGAAGACAAGATACAAATAACGACCCAACTAAACGAGCAAGTGTATGGACGAAGATCGGCGGTCGAACTCGCGATCGACGCCAAACAATACACAAAAAGGTCGATATACCAAAAGAATACCAACATATGCAAAGGTATTTGGAGAAGAAGAAGCAAAAAGATTCCCACCGAAAGGAGTTGCGACCACGCAATCGAATTCAAAAAGGGAGCACCAGAAGCCATTGATTGCAAAGTCTACCCGATGACAAGAGTCGAAGATGCGGCACTAGACGAGTTCATCGACGAACAAGTAGAAAAGGGATACATTCGTCCCTCGAAATCCCCATACGCATCGTCATTCTTCTTTATCAAAAAGAAGGACGGAAAGCTACGACCAGTCCAGGACTACCGGAAGATTAACAAATGGACAATACGGAATCAATATCCGTTACCCCTCATCAATGATCTAATCAAAGATCTCGGTGGGGCGCAAATCTTCAGCAAATTAGACGTTCGACAAGGCTACAACAACATACAAATCAAAGAGGGTGACGAACACAAAGCAGCGTTCAAAACACGTCGCGGACTTTTTGAACCAACCGTTATGTACTTTGGACTGTGCAACTCACCTGCTACATTCCAGAGTTTCATGAACGAGATCTACCGCCCCATCATAGCAAACACGACGCATTAGGAACGACATCCGAGTCTACATGGACGATATCGCAATAGCTACAAACGCCAGCCGCACGCTCTAACAAACACCAAGAAGCAGTCTGTGACGTTCTTGCCAGTCGCTCAAAAGCACGACCTCTTCTTCAAACCAGAAAAGTGTACCTTCAGTGCTTCTAGCATTGATTACCTGGGGTAATCCTTGAAGAGGGGTAACACGTATGGACCCCGTCAAAATTCGGGTGTTCGCGACTGGCCATCCCCATCATCGGTAAAAGATGTACGATCTTTTCTTGGTTTCTGCAATTTCTACCGGCAATTCATCAAAGGATTTGCTGCTATTGCCAAACCATTGAACAAGCTAACACGCAAGGACGAGCCATGGGAATGGGAAAAGCGACAACAAACAGCGTTCGATACGCTCAAACGAAGAGTTACTGAAGAACCCATCCTCGCACACGCGGATCAAAACCAACAATTCGACCTAGAGTCGACGCATCTGATTCGCGGTAGGAGCGGTACTTCTACAGAAGAAACAAGATGGAAAACGACACCCGGTGGATACTACTCAGCAACGCTCAACGCAGCAGAGCGTAACTATGACATATACAACCTCGAGTTACTAGCCATAGTAAAGGCGCTGCGAAACTGGAGCATCTACTTGCAGGATCGCCGCACAAAGTACGCATATTCTCAGACCATCTGAACCTCCGATACTGGCGAGACCCCAGAAAATCAGTCGAAGAATAGCAAGAGAAGTCTTGGAACTAGCCGAATATAACTTCGAAATACACCACGTGAAGGAACCGCCAATGGAAGAGCGGACGCCCTGTCAAGACGCCCCGACTATGACCAAGGGGAAAAAGACAACGAAAACGTCACGGTGTTGTCAAACGAACTATTCGTACGAACCATCAAGACCACAAGACCGCAGGACGAGCAAAGAATACGCAAATGGGTGGACCCACACAAACTAATCAAGGCCGATGGATTGTGGTGGTATCAGGGACAAAGATTGGTTGTCACTGGGGGACCAGACGAAATCAGAGAAGTAATTCGTACCCATCACGATCCCCCAATTCACGGACACCCAGGAATAAATCGAACGACGCAGCTGGTAGAGCGACAATACTGGTGGCCAACAATGAAAAACGACATCGCGGACTACGTAAAAGGGTGTGCGATTGTCAACGATGTAAAGTCAATACACAAAAGACGAAAGCACCGTTGCAACCACTATTCCCAAAACCAGAAGCGACACCGTTCGAAGTCGTGGCGCTAGACTTCATCACGAAGCTCCCAAGTCGAGGGGATACGACTCCATCCTAACTATCACTGACCATGATTGTTCCAAGGCGTCCATATTCATACCATGCGTCGAAGAAATATCGGGAGAAGAGACAGCAGTCCTATACGCAAAACATGTGGTGGCGCGATTCGGACTACCTTCAAAAATCATCAGCGACCGTGATCCCTGGTTCACGTCCAAGTTCACGAGAGAACTGTGCCGAATCCTGGGGATACAACAGAACATCTCGACGGCTTACCATCCCCGCACTGACGGGCAATCAGAACGCAACAACCAGTGGCTGGAACAATATCTCAGGTTCTGGTCAACGAGAGGCAGGACAATTGGGCAGAGTATCTAGCGCTGGCAGAATTCGCACACAACAACTGGACCAATGAGTCCACGCGCAAATCACCATTCAAATTACTGATGGGATATCACCCGCGTGCTGACTGGACAGATCAGCTGTCACCCATACCACGAATCGAGACAAGGCTGAAACAATGAAAGAGATAAGACAACAAGCGCAAGCCCAAATGAAGAAGGCGCAACAGTCATGGATTAGAAATCGTGACACACCAAGGTACCAGGTAGGAGATAAGGTCTGGCTTGAGGGACGCCATCTACGCACCAACCAGCCAACCACGAAGCTTGCGCCCAGGAGACATGGCCCGTTCGCCATCACTCAGGTGATGTCACCTGTCAACTATCGAATAGAGCTTCCCACGCAGTGGAGCATCCATGATGTGTTTCACACAGATCTTCTCACACCTTACAAAGAGACGGTGACTCATGGCACCAATTATCAACGCCCACCACCAGAATTGATCGATAACGTGGAAGAATACGAGGTTGAAAAGGTACTAGACTCCCGGAGAGGGGCGAGGGCGCAAGCTACAATACCTAATCAAGTGGAAGGGGTACGCCGACTCAGATAACCAATGGTTCCATGGGACGATGTACATGCGGACGAGGAGATAAGGAAGTACAAACAAGCCAATCCAACCGCTGAGACTCACATAAAAGCAGTCTCAACAAAGGACGAGTCTTCCAACACCTCTCATAACATGTCCTATGTCCCACTCACCATTGTCGCCATTGACGAGATCCCCTACATCAAACACCCTCACCACGTACGACGACAACAACAACGTGGACGACCCCCTCTGCTCAGCAGTCGAACATGTCAGAGCAGCAGCGGAACAAGAACAAGACGAGCGAGACCTGGCCGAAGCTCGCAGGCGATTTCCCACACCCGCAAGCGGAAGAGTGGAGGAAGATGCGGAGGGACTACGGGCTGTTGAAGGAGGTCATGACCTCCTGGCGGCTGGACCAAGTCACGAAGATGACGCCGCAGGAGAGACGGATGAGGATACAGAGGTTGACGCGGCAAGTATCGTCCAGCCCTCCACCGCCTTCACATCCTCCACCGCTGTCGATCAATACGACAGTGACGAGTCTTCCAATGGCTCATACCACGACGCCAACGTCATCTGCACCCGATGTGACAACCCCCAAGACTACTGCCACTGCGCACCCATGCGCGTGCCTCCCCGACTCCAACATGAAGAAGAAGTCGACAACGCTACCATCGAAGCCATGGATGACGAAGGAGGAGCATCTCCGGTTGCTGTCGTCTAGCCCGACTGCGGAGGAAGGATACGCTATGCGAGGACTCCCTCATACGCCGAGGCGCGAGACACCTCACCAATCAATACGCGCCGAGCGAATGCGCCGAGGCGCCCTCACCGTCCCCTATCGCCTACTCCAGGCGGATTCGTCCTCAACAACGGGATGAATTGGGTGCCGATGGTGATCGAGCACGAGGGACGTCGCATTCCCGCCCGATACGTGCGGGTACGAATGTGCGACAACCCGGAAGTTTTAGGAACCATGGGGCGCCATTCGCCCACCTACCGAGGAGAGATCCACGCAGAACCCTGTCGAGACATGGGACCCGCCGCTGAGTATTCCCGTGAAGATCTGCAGTACTTAGGAGCTGACTTCCGGGACGGCGCCAGGTTGACGAGGCCCTCGCGCGGCTAGGGGACATTTCCCTAGCAGCCGAGGTGCGGCGCTACCGTGCGTCCCAGGAGGTCATCAAAGAGCTCGAGGCAGCGATCAAGCGGCTCGAGGACGATATCTTCGTCCATGTCGACCAAGCGCGCCACTCAGCAAAGCGGCTGGGAAGGGCCCACGCAATTCTGCGGGTGAGAGATGAACACGAAACCGATGTAGGACTAACTGCCGTGCCCAATTGGGTAGTGGAGCGAGGGCGCTCACCCTTGTGAAGGGGGTGATGTAACGTCCCGGGTCATGGTATGTATCTGACCTAACCCATAAGTCATGGGACGTATAGGCATGTGATCGCATGACGTCGTGGCTCGTTCTTACAATGCTTACTATGATGATTACCGATACTAGTACGATACGATGACTGATGTTTGCTGTACGATTACCAAGGGTCGTAGTAGTTGTGGCGTTTGTCTTAGTGGACGATTACCTAGCAGTAGTGGCTTAGTGGACGATTACCAGCAGATTCGTAGTAGTGGCGGTCTCGCTGACGAAGGCGGATCGCGCGAGTAGCTTATAAGGAAGCTATCGACTGTTGTAGTCGATAGCTTGGATTTCTTGTACAGTTCTCAACTTGTTATCCAAAGCCGAGTTTCCTCTTCTCATCTCTCGTCCTTTGGGGCCGCGTATCAAGACAGAACAAGAAGTAACTCCGCCTTCGCGCGTTGAGACGTCACTCAGTCTTTGTACTTGAGTAGGACCATTGCTGAGTCACCGCGTTCACTCTACGTTGCCTAAGTCAGGCTCACGTGCCACTTGCACGTAACAAGCAGCCTCTAGCGTCCAGCCATAGTGATCAGGGCGAGCTCCCCCTGGTTGATATCTAGCGGCAATGACATAGTGCTGTTGTGCTTCATGGTCGAGGGAGAACTTAATGTAATGAGGCCAGGTCTGGTCCCATCAGCAACAAGCATCTTTTGACCATACCTGCCGTGGTTAGTGATGGTCGGGTCATAGCGCATAAACCCATCTGGAATGTCCAGGTCCAGAAGGGTGTCGATAGGACTCTCGACAGGGTATCGGATTCGTTTGGGAACAAAACATCGCCTATGCGGTCGGATAGGGAGATGGTGGACGTGATGGGAGTACTAGGGAGGGTAGATGTTGGTGGGGTTTGAGGAGGGAGTTTGAGTGAGGGAGTAGGAGAGGACATGGTAGTGGAGGTTGTGATGGAGCGAATAGTGATGGGGGTTTGTGAAGGTTGTGTGTCTTTATATATGGTTCGTACAGCTATCGGGTGTTCCCGATAGAATTCTTTAATCAGTTTATCCGCGGAGATGTTAGCTAGTGGTTCCCAGCTGTCATGGGCGTCGGAGAAACCTTTCCATCGGACCAGATATTGGAGTTGTTGGTGTCTTCGTCTGGCTCCAAGAATCTTCTCCACTTCCCATTCCGGTTGTCCGTCCACGAGGTCTGGAACGGGTTCCTGATATTTATTCCCGTTTAAGGGAGTTTCTTTGTAGGGGTGAGTAATGAGGCGTGGAATACGTTATGGAGCTTCCATGTTGGAGGGAGTTTGAGCCGGTATGATGTACATGAAACAGCCGCTGTGACCAGGAAGGGTCCATATCTTCTGGGCGCAAGTTTTGCCGATGGATGGGTGGTGTTAAGGTTTCGTGCCATACGCGGTCGCCAACATAATAGGGCGTAAAGTTTGAGGGCGTCTCCAGTGATTGTGACTTCCGGAGAGCTTCGGCTGCATCTTTTCGTGCCTGGGTGAGGGTCTGGAGTCGTTCGTTTAATGATGGGGATGATGTGGTGCGAGTAGTCTGATGGACGCGTGGTATATGTCCCATGATGAGTTCAAATGGGGCTTTCTTGGTGGTAGCGTTTGGCCATGAATTGAGCGTATACTGTGCTAAGGGTAGCCATCTGCTCCAGTCAGTCTGGTGGTAATTGGTGAAGATACGGAGGTATTGTTCCAGCCTTTGGTTCGTCCTTTCAGACTGACCGTCGGTCTGTGGATGATAAGCAGTACTGGGGTTATGGGTGATGGATAAGATACGTAAGAGTTCTTTTGTGATGGTGGCGAGGAAACAGGGATCTCTGTCCGAAATGATACGTGATGGGAGTCCGTAATGGGGAAGTACGTAAGTAGCATATAGTAATGCTGTTTCAGCAGCATCGATGGTTTTGTTGCAGGGGATGAAGATAGATGCTTTAGAGAAGGTGTCCGTAATTGTAAGTATGGAGTCATAGGTATCAGAAACTGGAAGTTTAACAATGAAGTCCAGTGCGATGGATGTAAAGGGTAATGTATACGTATCAGAGGGGATGGGAAACGGAGGTGGTTTAGGTTTCGTGGGGTTGTTTTTTCGTGATTGACAGATGGTGCAGCCTTTTACGTATTCTGTGACCGCTTGTTTCATGTTCGGCCACCAATAGTCACGAGCTATAGCCCAGGTGGTGTTAGAAATTCCTGGGTGTCCAGCGGTAGATGAGTCGTGATAGAGTGAAATTACCCCCCTCCTTAAGGAAAGGTCTTCCACGACCGCTAGTCGGGTATCGTACCAAAAGAAATTTCCTTCTTTTCTGAGGTTAAAGGTGGTGGCCCACTTGTCTAGGAGACTTCATTGGTGTAATTGACAAGCTTTTGCACGCTCGTCAAGCGAGGATAAGGTCGCTGTTTGTATGAAGAGGTGGTCAGGGAGGACGGTGACGTCAGTATTGTCAGAGGAGCCGTCGTCGAAGTCGGGTCGTCTAGATAGTCCGTCCGCTTTATTTGTTACACCCGCAATGTGGACGAGTTTTATATGGTAATCGGCAAGATGGGGGATGTATCATGCGACTCTTCTGTTTATATGCTGAGGTTTACGGTAGTATTCTAGGTTTTTGTGGTCTGTGAATACTGTGACCGGGTGGGGTGAACCGAGGAGGAGATGTCGGTACTGGGTGAGACCACGATATACGGCCAGAAGTTCTCTATCATGGATGTCGTAGTTTCGTTCAGCATCATTGAAGGTCTGTGAATGGAAGCCTACGGCAACATGTTTGCCCCTATTATCTTGTTGCGTGAGGATGGCTCCTGTGGCGAATGCAGAAGCGTCTACTTGAAGAAAGAAGGGATCAGTGAGCTTGGGTTGTCGGAGGCATGGGTTTGACAGGACAATGTTAATTAGTTTGTCCATAGCGGTGCGGCATTCTGGGGTCCAGGAGAAAAGATGTTCCTTTTTAGTGAGAGTAACAAGTGGTCGTGCAATGTTGGCGTAGTTAGGGATGAAAGGACGTTGATAACCGACTGTTCCTAGAAAGCTGCGTACTTCTTTAACCGTCTTTAGTTCTCTGGGCCAGGTACGTAATCCGTCGGCTTTCTTGGGATTGATAGTGATTTTGTCCCCCTCCACGATTGCGCCTAAGTATTCAATGTGAGTCTGTTCGAACTCACATTTTGAGGGGCGAAGGAAGTACGACTCCAATGTGAAAAGATCAAGTACATCATGAACGATTTGTCGGTGACGTTCGAGGTTGTTATCAGTAGCGATCAGGACATCATCCATGTAGACATGGAGTTCCGTGGGATATTTTCTAGTGAGGGGACGGAACATCTTTTCCATGGCTCTGCAGAATGTCGCTGGGGAATTGGTGAGTCCGAAAAACATGACGGTGGGTTCGTAAAGGCCAAAAGGGGTTTTGAACGCTGCCGTCCATTGGTCTTCTTCTCTGATACGAATGTTATTATAGCCCCATCGTATATCGAACTTGGTGAACAATGTTTTGCCCTGCAGATGGTCGAGGATGTTGGCAATGAGGGGAAGGGGATATGTGTCGCGGACAGTCCACGAGTTGAGCTGTCGATAGTCCATGATAGGGCGTAATTTGCCGTCCTTCTTAGCGCGGTAAAACATTGGTGATGCGTAAGGGGATTTTGACTCTTTGATATAACCTTTCGCCAGATGTTCATCAATAAACTTCCAGGTTGCATCCAGCTCAGTTTCTGTTTGACGGTAAAGAGAACAGTCCATGGTGGTTGGAGCGCCTGGCTTGAGTGTGATGGCGTGATCTTCTTCTCGTGCTGGGGGAAAACGTTGTGCAGCTTTCTCGCTGAAAATCTTCCAGTGACGATGGTATGCTTCTGGTAGTTGTTCGCAGATTTCTTTTTGTTCTGTATCTGCTATGGTTTGGGCTTCACGAGTGACGACTGGTTGAGTAAGGGTACGCTGGTAACTGGCGGTTTCGATGGTGACATCTTCTCCTTCTAGGGTGTTAGAGTTCCAATTAATACAGGGATTAAATGTTTGGAACCAAGGATGTCCCAGAATGAGGCGGTCGCGTCCTAAGTCAGCAACAAAAAATAGTTGTTTGACTTTCTGTGTTCCTCGACGAACCCATAGGTTGCAGTAGTCTGTGATCCTTCCTGCCCGGTTTTCTGAGCCGTCCACGTTATTGACACGTCGTTCTTGACGGAGGGGACGGGTGCCCATTCTTAGGGAAGTGATGGTTCGTTTGTCGATGAAGTTGTGGGTAGCACCGCTGTCTAGCAGGGCTTCAAGGGTGGTCTTTCGGTGGTACATGCACATGGAAATTTGAATAGTCATTGAGTCTGATTTCATACTGTACATGGTAGCCACTGTTGCCGAATCTTCGACCGTAAGAGTTCGGCATCTTAAAAATCCTCTCCCATATCTTGTCCGTCAAGATACTCGCCACGTTCTTCTTCAGTCATACTCCCAATAAGGGCACGGATTTGTTGTATCTTGGTCAAGGTAGGCATAGTTGTAGGGGAGTTCGTGGTTGGTGTGGTAACAGGGGTCGGAGTAATAGGTGTAGGGGTGTCAGCAACGCGAACGCGAGGGTTGTTGTTGTTCTTTGGACAATTTCTCGCCATATGACCTTGTTGGCGACACCTGAAGCAATGGCCTTCTTTCCTATATTGTTCCCGTTCGGTGTCAGTGAGTCGTTTGAACGGAATAGGGGTATCAGTGGCGTCAACATCCATGGGAACAACATGGTTATTGTTGTTTGTACGTGTGATGGTGGTTCGTTGATTCCTGTGGAACTGCCCCTGTCTTTGACCTATAAGGTTATTGTTATAGAGTTCGCGGACTCTTCTGACTTCTTTCCCTGCCGCTGTTTGCCATTCTTCCATGGTATCGGGGGCATTTTCTCGATCAATAACTCGTCGATGGATGTTGGGACGTAATCCCGCCCTGTAGCGTGCATTAGTGCCCAAAGCATCGAGGTCCCATCCTGCCATCTTAGCAAGATGGTTAAAGGTGGCGTTGTAGGTGTCTATGTCAGTACCATCCATTTTTAGCCCGAAGAGTTGGTCCGTGGCCGTCTGTTTCTTTGCCGTATCTCCCCAAGCGTTTTTAAAGCCATTCTCGAAGTTCGTCCAGAGTGAAGCATCTGACTTGTCTTTATAGCCTGTGGCGCCGGTGGTGGTGACTTTGACGAGGTCTTCCATCAACATATTGACCCAGTCATCGACGAATGGTCCCTTAATGTATGTAAGTGCTGTGATGACTTTCATAAAAGGGAGGCTGATGGACGCGTGATCGGCGTTTAAGAGGCAGTATAACTTGAACTCGTTAAGAAACTTGTCAGATGCGCTTCGATCCCCTGTAAATATTCCTGGGGGGACGCCCTGGAGGCTAGTGGGGGTACGGGTAGTGCTGGTCATGGTGGGTTTTATGGATGGGGCAACGGGTGGGATAGTGGGTGCAGTGAGAGGGTGAGTGCCTTGGAGTGTGACTGTGGTTTGTATCTGTGTAGCTGCTGTGGTGACGGTGGTATCTGAGGGAGTAGTGTGTGGTCGATACTGTGGGTGACTAGGGTCGGTGATGTGCCAATAGCCTAAACCGTAAGAGTTTTCTTTGGCGATATGAAGTGTTCGCCGGGTGTAAAATTCTCTTTTGCTGTATGTGAGACCGAACCAAGTGTCTAAGTTCCCGTCGCTGATAAATTCGACAGGTACTCTCTTTAGTTCGTCTGGGTGGGGTTCGTTGATATAGTAGCCAGCTTTAGCGTTTGTGGGTTTGTACCAATAAGCAGATCCTTTGATGTGTACTGGTAGATCGTCAACTAGTCTTCGTTCGACGATTACTGGGGAATCTTTGTCAAGGAAGGTGACTTCGACAGCCGCCACAGTGATTCAGTGATACAGGGTTACGGGGGATACGGGGCTTCGGTGAAGACAAGCGAATAGAGTTAGCTTTGTCTTATGTTACGTCCTTGCGGAGACGTAGGATGCTCGACGTGAGCCTAGACAGTGACTAGTCAAGGGTTCAATGGTTTCCAAGTTACTAGTGGACACGCGTGATGGCGGTCAAAGGTTCCTGTGGGTTCAAGGTAGTTCAGTGATACAATGACTCGGTGATTCGATGAGGTTTTGCAACCAAACAATGGAAGAGCAGAGGAGACAATGTGATTCGCAAGATAGAGACGAAGACAAAGCTGGGGTACAAACGGATACAAGCTACGTCTTATATACCCAATGTCAAAGAGAGATGAGTCGAGAGATATGAGTCACGTATGAGTCATTGTATAGTGGTATGAGTCATCGTATAGTAATATGAGTCAGTGATAGTGAGTCATGACAAAGGGATGACTTGATAAAGAACAATGGAGGGAACGAAACAAGTAAGTGTATGTCAGAAGGAATGAGTAAAGAGAAAAATAATTGTCCAAACACGCCATGGTCATGACACTCCAGCCCATTGACCACTAACATTTTATTTCTTTAGAACATCCTTGCGTCAGCTTGGTCCTCCTCAAGCGACGCCCCTTTCATCTGAACTATAGCTAATATCTCATTGACCTTTCCTCGCCTTCACGCCACTCTCCTTCGAACCCTTGGACTAACGGTTTCCTCTACCTCTCTCTGTGTCTCCACTGCTCTCGGCCTTACAAAACTCACGCACGTGCTTTCGAGCTCGTACATTGTAAAGCTCTTCAAGTTCTTCACAGTCCTCTTTATGAAGGACAACGCAATATACAATAACCTGCCTGATGGTGCATGTTGCCCTGCTCCCTTTCATCACCCTTCTAACACTGCATGTACAATCTCTAGCAATCTCTCAGTCTGCAAACACCCTATGGATGAAGAAGGCTTCCAGCATATGATGCACTACATCCTCACATTTGTCGAATGTGTACATCCACCGCGCCTCTCCCCTTTGCCTCTCCCCCTTCAACACACACCCTTCCCACTCTTAGGAAAGCCAGCTGAACATCGACATCATCAAGAAGCTATGCCAGCATTTCCAGCTCAGACAGCCTCAGTGAAGACACGCACCAACTTGAATTGCACGACATTGCATTCTGTCTCTCTGACTCCCTCGTTGTGACCATACAAGTCAGCACAGTGTGAAGGAGTCGTGATAGTGCTTGGGCCATAAGCTACACCCTGGTCATTGACTACTATGTATCTATTAAGCATTCATCTACATTAAATGTGGGATTCAATTTGTACCCCTTGGTAAAACCCTGCAGATAACCCCTACCCCCAGAACCCCCACGCTACCTGTACCCTTACCCCTTCAAAACCCATACCCTTGAATGAGGGTACGGGTTTTGGAGGGTATGGGTAAGGGTAGCGAATTTTTTACCTGGGGGTTACCCCTGTCACACTCTAAATGACTCTGCTATAAGAAGTTCTGAACTACACCTGAGAGGAATAGAGGTGGATGTTCAAGACAAATAAGCTAAGGACTTGTCTATCAAGACAGAGGCCTTATACACACAACAGAACAGAATCTGAAACTGAGACCAAATAGGAAATGTATTGTAATCGTCCAATGAGAATCAACCATCAAGCCACAGGGGCTTATCATGAAACATACAGTACATGAGGCAGAAGGCCCCACATGAGTTAGACATAAGACTCAACAGATGACTCACAAATGATATCACAATCACTGATAACAAGATAGCAAATGTCTAGGCACACCATGGGTGCATGATAAGAAATATCAGAATTTTCCATCAGAAATCAACCCAAAAGGGAATTGTCCAGACCTCTGGCACTCAGGAATCCAACATCTGAGGCACATGTCAATGCTTTAGCCCAAGTCTACCAAGACATTAAGGCCTTGATCTAGATCCGCCACTTGGCTGGCATCATCTTAACCAGAAACTTCCATCCTTACCCAAACTGAGGTCCCATGACTTATGGATTAGGTCGGATACAGGGCATAACTTGGGACTTCACATGACCTATTCACATGACTTCATTCCTCCTGCTCAAATATCACCAGTATTCCATTTGGTGAAGGGGAGAGTTTCACAACTCACTAATCAAGCCACTTCTAATGCATCTTCTTCTTGTTGTTCTTCATTATCTATATAATAGATGGCTTCTCCTGGTTCTTCCTCTTCAACCATCTTATGTAATTCCAGCCAATCTTGGCAGTCCTTCCAGTGCTCATGCAAACATTTGTGGTGCAGTGTCGGGGTCAGAGGTTGGATGATGTCACTACACAACACATTTGTGCACAAGTTGGGGGCAAAAGGGTGCAGGGGGGAAGTGTCACCCTCTGGCACTTCTGCCAGGGCTACTCAACCCCACCCTGCTTGCATGCCCCCTGTGCGTGCGCACTGAGGCACAGGAGGGACTGCATGCCCCCACTCCTCTGCCTTGGCTGCCCTACATGGCACGCCTGCATTCAGGTGCAACCTGAGTGTGAGTGTAATGCCTTATGAGGCCAAGCCTGACTTATGCTTCTATATGTGGTGGCAGAGGAGAACATGACTTAGCAATAGTGAGTCAACACTCGTAGGCGTGACTATCCGAGGACACCTGCAAGTGCCTCCCTAAGGTACTTGAACTTGTGAGTAGTTGGCTCAAGGAACTCTGAGAGAGAAACCTGACTATATTCGAGAGATGATACAAAAGCATCAAGCTGTCGACCACATCAGTCGACAGCTTCCTTATAACCAAGCCAGGCGACAAGCCTTCATCAGCTATTCTGCCACTCCTACTAATGCTTACTACGTCCTTACCAACCCAGTGAGTAATTGTACAGTAAATCTTGGTAAGATTCAGGAGCGACTCGTCATCCTGCTTACCCATGTAACAAATTGTTACATCACCCCCTTTACAAGGGTGAGTGCCCACGCTCAACTACCCAATTGGTCACCGTGGTAAGTCCGACGTCCATCTCATGCTCATCCCTTACCCTCCTCAATGCATGCACCCTGCCCAGGCACGCCACCGAGTGTTGAGCCTGATCGACATGGATGAAGATGTCATCCTCCAGTTTCTTGATTGCCACTTCTAGCTCACCGATGATCTCTGAGGATGCATGGTAGTGTCTCACTTCAGCCTGGAGGGAGATATCTCCCAGCCTAGCAAGGGCTTCATCTACCTGGCGCTTTCCTCGGAAGTCAGAGCAGAAGTAGCGGAGTTCTTCGTGACTGTACTCAGCTGCTGGCCCATATCTTGACATGGCTCCGTGTGGATATCCCCTCGATAGATGGGGGAGTACCTCCCCATCGTCCCAAACACTTCCGGGTTGTTGAGCATGTTTGTCACGGTTTGACATGTTGCGGACTGACAATCATCATCATTACGAGGTCTCGGAGTTCGGGACGCTTACTACTTGGTTATGACTACAATAGTAAGCCATTATTAGTCATGGACACTTACGCGTCGCCGGCATTTGGATTCGCCGGTGTTTCAGGATAGATAGTGACTCATTCCTAGGATAGTTGTACTAGGGTTCAGTATTCCAAGCTGCGCTTTAAAGCCAGCGTGTAACTGTATATAAGTCGTATAGTGAAGACCAAGACTCTCTAGCTTGGTCTTCTTGGATCATCACCACTTGCCTTTTCGTCGCTCTCTTCCAATCATTCAATTGAAGCTTGTCCTTCGGGATACCCTAGTGTCAACCAAGTGACCTAGTGGCTGTGCAACTTAGCTAAGTTGCCCGTCTCTGTCAAGATTCATCCATACGCTCTAGCATCACGTCACAGATCGGTTCAAGTCGAACCAGCATTAGGTGATAACGCTACATTAAGACCAAGCTTCAAAGTGGCGTCATCAGAAACTACAAGAGAACGTTGTCACAGCTGTGACAACTTTTGGTTTCAACACAGAGGCGCTGACAACGTACCACAAAGATTTCGCAAGAATACAGAATACTGGTATAGTAGCACTACAGGTACTACCGGATATCACGCTAGGAGTTGGGAGGACAACCGATCCGTTGCAGTTGAGTTTGTCTACGATCAATACGTTTGGGTAGAAATTCGCTGGTTTCAACCACAGGACGGAAATGGAGAGTGGGAAGGTTTCTGAACAGCCTTAGAAGATCTAGGCTGTGATATCTACATCAACGAGCTCACACAAGAGGAACTACAAGAGTTGGAAAACACAATCACCACCGGCAAACCAGCATCTACTACACCACCCCCATCACCAAGTACTAAGAGTAACGCATCTCTTGGAGCAAGATCGTCCTCTCCATCACAACAAGGAGTCAACTTAGCAATCGCTACAGAAACATTACGCCTAGGAGCAATGGCAACCCTCACCTCTCATGTTCAAGCTCAGGCGGTCACGGAAAGTTCATCCGCACAACCAATTTACTCGCTCACTACTTCACCAATAGCACCGACTGTCACGGCATTTCGAGCCCTTACCGATCCTCAGAATCAAGCACCTCCCCCAAATCCTCCAGCAGGTGGAGGTGGCGGAGGAGGAGGTAATGGCGGAGGAGGAGGTGGAGCAGGACCACCTTTCGGAAACCCACCAGCGCAAATACCAGCAGCGCAAGCACCCTTACCAGCGGCACATGACAAATTTTGTGGCAATCCACCTGCGGTCTTCGCAGGTGACCGTGAAAAAGCAGAGGAATTCCTTATGCAATGGAGTTTATATGAAGGAATCAATTCAACCCATTCCATTATGCACAGCCCATATCAAAAAGCTATGTTATTTCTCACCTACATCCAGGGAACTGCCGTAACCGAATGGGTAGGATCAATGGTGGCTTGGCTACGAGTCCAGGTCGATGTCAACGGACGAGACCCTCTTGACAATTGGTTGTGGTACAACACCCATTCATCATTCATGAGGCAATATGCAGATACTCTTAAAGAAGAGAAAGCACAGACGGAATTGAGAAGGGGCATCAGAATGGAAAGAGGAGATATTGACGCGTACGTGGCGAAATTCGAACAACTGGTCAGATATGCTGGCTACAATATAGATCAACCAATGGTCCTTGATCTATTCGCAAATGGATTGCCAAACAAACTACAAGAAACCATCTACCTTCACGACAATCCCACAGATTATGAGGATTGGAAAAGGGCAGCCATTAAACGCCAAGGCCAATATCTCCATTTGAAGAACAAAATTGATCAGTACAAGATACAACCTCGACCATCACCACCAACTCAAACAAATTGGAGACAGTTCAGATGCCATCCAGATGCGATGGATACGTCAGCCAATCGAGCTAGAGCCCGAGGACGGTTAGCACATGCAGAGGACATATTGGCACAGCCGAGACCATATCTCAATAACTCACAACCACCTTTCAAGCCTCGCGAAGGATTCTTGCGAAGGAGGCAACCTCCTGATCTCAGGGAAGTAATTTGCTATAATTGTCAAAAGAAAGGACACCTCAGTCGCAATTGCTCCCAGCCACGTCAACCACGAAATCCACCTAGACCCTTTAGCAATTCTAGGGGCATAGAAGTGGTGGACGATCGCTCTGAGACAGGAGAAGATCTCCACATCGCTCAAATGGTAGCAGATAATTGCACCACAGAGGAAAGGAAGAATGATTGGCTATGAACTGCGGCCAACGAAACCGAAGAATTTAAAGCCATGGTGATGCAGGAGTTGATGGGAAATAAGGATTTTGGGGACGCCTGAACCTGATGGCCTGGGTGAGGGCTCTACGTTGTAATGCTGTATACATAACTCGCTTCCGTTCTATGCGAATTCCAGTATCAATCCGAACCAGCAGCAACAAAACCGACATAAAAACATTAGTAGACTCCGGAGCAACGGACAATTTCATAAATCCACGATTTGTGAAACGCATGGGATTGGGCGCGGTTTTATTGCCAAACCCAAAACAGTTATTCAATATCGATGACACTCTAAACAAAAAGGGATCAGTCACCCACTTTGTCGATCTACAAATATTGACAAAAGGAATTACCAGGAAAATGAGATTCCTCCTAGCGGACATCGGAAAGGAGGATCTCCTCCTTGGATATCCATGGCTCAGCACTTTCGAACCAAAGTTCAGTTGGAAGCATGGCACGATTGACGAAAATGTGTTACCAATCGTAATCAAATCATGCCATCCCAAGGTCAACGTCAACATAGTAGCTCGCCTACTTTCGGATGTCGCGAAAGACAATATTGTCGCAAAATTAGGGGAGCATAGCTCTATCAAAGGAGCCGCCACTGATCTCGCCATAGCCACAGGACCCAAGGAAAAGATCCAAATACCGGAAGAGTATGACGATTTCAAAAAGGTTTTTAGCGAAGAAGAATCCCACCGATTTCCCCCTTCACGGGAATGGGATCATGCTATCGAACTCAAAACCAATGCTCCAGACCATATCAATTGTTCTATATACGAACTCTCACAATTGGAGGACAAACCGTTACGTGATTTTATCACAGAACAACTCAACAAAGGGTACATCAGACCCTCTAAATCGCAGTACGCCTCTCCATTCTTTTTCGTCAAAAAGAAGGACGGAAAACTACGCCCAGTACAGGATTATTGGCGGATTAACGAATTCATGATCCGCAACAATTACCCACTGCCATTGATTCAAACCCTCATCAAAGACCTTAGCGGTGCACACATATACACTAAGCTCGACGTACGGTGGGGATACAACAATATCCGCATCAAGGCGGGCGATGAACATAAAGCGGCGTTTAAAATGCCATATGGACTCTTCGAACCCACTGTGATGTTCTTCGGATTAACAAATTCCCCTGCCACATTCCAAACCATGATGAATCACATATACCGGGACACGATTGCGAAACATGACGCCAAAGGGACCACTATTCGGGTTTATATGGACGACATCGGTATCGCTACCCGAACAAATATTACTGATCATGTCAACACAGTTCGGGATGTGCTAACAGTGGCTGCAAAGTACGACCTATTTTTCAAACCGGAGAAGTGCACTTTTCATTTGACATCTCTTGATTACCTGGGGGTAATCCTTGAAAAAGGGGTAACACGTATGAACCCTGTAAAGATCGCGGGCATTAAAAATTGGCCAACGCCAACTAAAGTAAAGGACGTATGATCTTTTTTGGGTTTTTGCAATTTTTACCGTCTATTCATAAGGGGATTTGCGTCAATTGCCAAACCACTGAACAATCTCACAAAGAAAACAACGGAATGGCAATGGGGCTCAACGGAACAACAAGCATTCGAAGTATTGAAGAGACGGGTTACAAGTGAACCTGTATTGGCACACCCGGTACTGAAGGATCAATTCAAGTTGGAAGTAGATGCATCAGGTTTCGCGGTGGGAGCGGTGTTACTCCAAAAGAAAACTGATGGCAAAAGACATCCTATAGGCTATTACTCCGCAACTCTTAACACAGCAGAACGAAATTATGACATCTACAACCTTGAACTATTGGCAATAGTCAAAGCTCTACGGCACTGGAGGCCTTTACTAGCGGGATCACCCCATAAAATCAAAGTATTCTCAGATCACATGAACTTGCGGTATTGGAGAGAACCACAAAAGATCAGTCGACGGGTCACAAGGGAAGTACTGGAATTGTCGGAATACGATCTCGAAATTCACCATATAAAGGGGACTGCAAACGGATGAGCAGATGCATTGTCAAGACGACCCGACTACGATCACAGGGAACAAGACAATGAAAATGTCACGGTGTTACCTGATAAAATATTCATACGAGCCAGCAACACACACCGTACAGGAATGCCTAACCAGTCGTTCGCAACGATCACAGTAGAGGAAATGGGGTCAACCAACCACAAAGACGAACAAAACGAAGACGTTATCAAACCTTGGGTAGATCCACACAAATTGAAAAGGATCAACAGGGTATGGTATAAAGAAGGCAGAAGAGTAATTACCAAGGGAAGTGAGGAGCGAAAGTCAATTATCGCCACTCATCACGATACCCCAGTACATGGTCATCCAGGGATCAGCAAAACTGGCAAAATAGTAGAACGATACTATTGGTGGCCAACAATACAACAAGACATATTGGCATACGTTAGAGGCTGTGCGGAATGCCAACGACACAAAATCAATAATCGCCCTATTAGGGCTTCACTACAACCTATATTTCCTAAACCGGAAGCTATGCCCTTCGAGACTATCGCTCTCGATTTCATCACTAAATTACCCGTCGCACAGGGCTACGATTCGATCCTTACAGTCATGGATCATGACTGTACCAAGGCATCCGTGTTTATTCCTTGTAATGAGGAGATCAACGCAGAAGAAACAGCGGCGCTGTACATCAAACATGTGTTCATGCGGTATGGACTACCAAACAAAATCATTAGCGACAGAGATCCCAGATTCGCATCCAAGTTCACAAGAGAACTATGCAAACAACTTGGGATAAACCAGAACATCTCCACCGCATACCACCCTCGTACAGACGGACAGTCAGAATGAACTAATCAATGGCTCGAACAATATCTCCACTTTTGGGTAAATGAACGACAAGACAATTGGAATCTTTATCTTCCAATAGCAGAGTTTACGCATAACAATTGGCCTAACGAAGCCACAGGGCAGTCTCCATTCTTCCTATTGATGGGGCATAATCCTCGTGCTGATTGGAACTCAACGCCCAGTCCTATGCTGCAAGTGGCGTTGCGCCTTGATCAGTTCAAACAGGCACGGGAACATGCTCAAAAACAAATTATCAAAGCCCAGAAGTCATGGGTATCACATAAAGATACGCCCAAGTTCCAAATAGGGGATCGTGTATGGCTAGAAGGGCGTCACCTGAGGACTCATCAGCCAAGCGCCAAGCTTGCGCCTAAACAACATGGACCCTTCCAGATCGTCCAGGTGATGTCCCCTGTTAATTATCGATTGGAATTACCCACCAAGTGGAGCATTCATGACGTGTTTCACATCGATCTTCTCACCCCCTATCGTGAGACTTCCTTTCATGGACCAAATTTCCCAAGACCTCCCCCTGAATTAATCGATGGCGAAGAGGAATACGAAATTGAGAAGATTCTAGACCAACAGCAATTCGGCAGAACAAGGCGCAAACAATTCCTTATCAAATGGAAGGGGTACCCAGACTCGGAGTCGCAGTGGGTCAACGCCACTGACGTACATGCCCCTGACGCCTTAGCTGAGTTCAAACGGACTCTGAATTCTACTCCCTCACGTATAAAGACAGGCCATTCACTGGATGAAGCACATCAGTTCTTCCTTCGTCGAACAATGACCACTTCCCCTACTGCTGCTTCCATCACTTCACAAACATCTTACCATCTTCCCACTGTTACTCAACCTACCTATGCCGAAGTTGCCGCCGCCTTTCGATGCATCGGACCTGGGGATTTCGTCCCCGAAACCCCTGATGTATGCGGACACGACGCTGGAGGATTGGAGGAAGACTCATCGGAGGTGGAGGAGGGAGCTCCTACTCGCATCGAGAACCTCATTGTTCCACAAACGCTTATCAAGATTCCAAGCAGCTCCGACCTCAGTGACGTGGTCAGAGTTTGTGGAAGTTGTAAGCAAACCGCCCTGTCATGTCCAGGCCATTCTGATGCCGACGACTCCCACATCCACTACGATTGCGGACAACTCATCTACAATTGTACATGTAACAACGACCCCGTCAAAATCCCTCCACCGCCAACACCTCGATATATTAATGTCGACCCCCCTACCAACGTCATCATGGACCCCGCGACGTCCTGGGGTATTCACATCCGTGCCACCCTCCGAGCTCGGGAGTCCGAGTCGGACAAAGAAAACCAAGATCCCCGCCAAATATTGGAATCCCAGGATGAAGGGATACCACTTGTGCCGAGGAGGACGAGGCGAGGAAGAAGAGCTGGTGTGGGAGCAGCAAAAGAAAGCCCTTGCTTCCCTGACTACCGAGGAGGCGGAGTTCCAGCTGACCAACAGCGTGCTCGGGACAAGGCTGACGCCCCCGACGGTTTCGAACTAAATGTTCCTCCTAGATTCATCAACTTCCGTATGACCAAGAATGGTCACCTCACTGTCGCCAAGTACATCCATGTGATGCCTGGCAACAACCCCATCGTATACAGATGTATGAGGAAAGGAGGGGAGATCCAACAAGGTGAAGTCCACACCGCTCCTGATTTCGATGCCGTGGATAACAACCGCCATTATACGCATGACCAAATGCGGTACTTGCGACAGGATTTTGGTGATCGCCATGGGGTCGACTTGGCCATGGGGCAGATCCCTGATCGGTCGCTATGGGTGGAGGTCCTTCAATACCGGGCTGTTACCAGCCGGTACTCTGAATTGGCGGAACGCATCACTGCTCTGGAAAATGAGCAGTATGTGGTCGGTAATGAAGTCAGGAAGTGTACGCGTCGGTTGGAGGAGGCTAACGGACTACAGCGGATCATGGATCAGGAGGTTTCTATCAGTCGAGGTGCGACCATTATTCCTTGGGTGTTTGAACAAGGACGTTCTGCCTGAAAAAGGGGTAATGTCACGGTTTGACATGTTGCGGGCTGACAATCATCATCATTACGAGGTCTCGGAGTTCGGGACGCTTACTACTTGGTTATGACTACGATAGTAAGCCATTATTAGTCATGGACACTTACGCGTCGCCGGCATTTGGATTCGCCGGTGTTTCAGGATAGATAGTGACTCATTCCTAGGATAGTTGTACTAGGGTTCAGTATTCCAAGCTGCGCTTTAAAGCCAGCGTGTAACTGTATATAAGTCGTATAGTGAAGACCAAGACTCTCTAGCTTGGTCTTCTTGGATCATCACCACTTGCCTTTTCGTCGCTCTCTTCCAATCATTCGATTGAAGCTTGTCCTTTGGGATACCCTAGTGTCAACCAAGTGACCTAGTGGCTGTGCAACTTAGCTAAGTTGCCCGTCTCTGTCAAGATTCATCCATATGCTCGAGCATCACGTCACAGATCGGTTCAAGTCGAACCAGCGTTAGGTGATAACACTACAATGTTGACCCTGACATACTTGGCAGGGATCCTTCACCCTTCATGCTCGATGACCATGGGCACCCAATTCATCCCATTGTTGAGGACAAATCCATTTGGGGTAGGCGATATGGGATGGATAGGGCGCTGCGTCAGATTCGTTCAGCTCAGAGCATCGTATGTTGGGTCGCGTAGTTCGTGGATCGAGGGCACACCTTGCACCACATACCCTGCCTCAGCGGTGGGGCCATAGATGACCACGATGGGAGGTGATCGGAGTATCTCTTCTCTGGCCTCTTTGGTAACCCCTGGAATGATGGTGTAGTCGACATTGTGCCGAGGGGGCATGCACTCAGGGGTGCAGTGGCAATAGTTGGGGGGATTGTCGCATCAGGTGATGACTCGAGCAACATGGTAAGAGTTGTTGTCGGACTCATCGCTACTTTCCTGGTTGACAGCGGTGGACAAGTTGGTGGTGGTGGAGAATCGTACACTCACCTCATTAGGTGGAGTCTCCTCCTCTGTCTCTCCATCTCCGTCTTCACTCTCATCTGATCCTCCCTCCATGCTTTCATCACCTGCTGTAACAGCTGGTAATCCCTCCTCATTGTCCTCCACTCGGCCACTTGTGGGTGTGGGGAATCTCCCGCAAGCCTTGGCCAGGTCTTGTTCTTGCTGTTCTCGGTCATCTCGGTCTCACTCGGCGATAGTTCAGACATGCTTGACAGTGGAGCAGAAAGGGTCGTCCACATTGTTGGTGTCATCATAGGTGGTGAGGGTGTTGACATAGGGGATTTCATCAATATTAATAATGGTGAGAGGAGTGTGAGCCATGGAAGTTGGGGGTTGAGATGTAGGTCGCTCTGTTAAGGCTGCTTTTATGTGAATCTCTGCCTTTGGGTTTGAGCATTTAAACTTCCTTATCTCGTTGTCCGCATGGACATCATCCCATGGGACCCACTGGTTTTCTGACTTGGCATATCCTTTCCACTTGATTAGGTATTGAAGTTTATGTCCCCTTCCATGTCTTCTCGAGTCCAACACTTTTTTGACCTCATATTCTTCCACACCATCAACTAATTCGGGGAGTGGGCGCGAGTAGTTTGCACCATGCAATCATGTTTCTTTGTAATGTGTGAGTAAGTCTGTGTGAAATACGTCATGGATTTTCCATTGCGGAGGTAATTGAGCCAATAATTCACAGGGGACATCACCTGAACAACCTCGAATGGCCCATGCCATCTTGGTGCTAATTTTGCTGTGAGCTGATTGGTCCGTAAGTTGCGCCCATCAAGCCACACCTGATCTCCTGTGGCATATTTGGGCATATCTTTATGTTTGATCCATAAGCTCTGCGCCCTTTTCATGTTCTCCTGCACGCTCCGTCGGGCTTCTTCAAGTTGATCCAAGTGATTATTCACGCTTGGCAGATTGGCTGGGCCAGGCACCCATTTATCTCTCAGATGATACCCCATGAGCGTAAAGAACAGGGTTTGTTTAGTGGTACTACTCATCGTATTGTTGTGGGCAAACTCAGCCAAGGGGGTTGTGATGCCCAATTGTCCTGTCATTGATTGGCCCATAGTCATAGGTATTGTTCCAACCATTGGTTGGTGTGTTCCGATTGTCCGTCGGTTCTAGGATGATAGGCCATTGATATGTTTTGTTGGATTTGGAGGATACGACACAGTTCCTTCATAAATTTTGCCACGAATCAAGGGTCTCAATCGCTAATGATCTTACTCGGTAGTCCGAATAGGGGTAGTACGTTTTTGGTGTATAGCATTGCGGTCTCTTCCCCCAATATAGCCTCTTGACATGGGATGGATATTGAGGCTTTGGAACAATCATGGTCTGTAATCGTGAGTATGGAGTCATATCCGTCAGACGGTGGTAGCTTAGTGATGAAATCTACTGCTATCACTTCAAATGTGGTAGCATTTGGTCGTGGGAATATTGGGGCGAGTGGAGCTCAAGTGGGCCTTGTATTGACCTTGTGTCGTTGGCACTCCACACACCCTTGTACATACTGGGTGACATCTTGTTTCATTGTGGGCCACCAGTAGTATCGTGTGAGCAGTTCATAGGTTTTGGCTATCCCTGGATGTCCAGCAGTCAATGTGTTGTGGTGTTGTTGGATTACTTCCCTTAAGTCTTTGTCCTCACAACTGGTGATTACCACTTTCCCATTCTTGAACCATACTCTGTTCTGTTTCTTTAACTCGTGGGGGCTAATCCACGAATTAAGTCTTGCCTCATTTTGTATAATTGGTGGAGGTATGAGCTCCGTTGCTGTCCATATGAATAGTTGGTTGGGTAGGACAGTGACTTGATCATTGTCCTTTTCTCCTGTATCATAGTCTGGCCTTTGGGACAGCGCATCAGTGTGTCCATTGGCTTTGCCCTTCAGGTGGTGTATTTCGATGTCATATTCTTCTAACTCTAATACTTCTCTTGCCACTCTCCAGCTGATCTTCTGTGGATCTCACCAGTATTGCAGGTTCATGTGATTGGAGAATAATCTGACCTTGTGGGGTGAACCTACTAGCAAGTATCTCCAGTTTTGCAGTGCTTTCATGATGGCTAGCAACTCGAGGTTGTAGATGTTGCAATTGCATTCAGCCTCGTTAAGTGTGGCTGAGTAAAATGCTATTGGGTGTCTCTTGCCATCTATTCCCTTTTGCATCAGTACAGCCCCTACTGCAAATCCTGATGCATCGACTTCGAGGTCATACTGAACCCATGGGTTTGGATGGGCCAGTACTGGATCAGTAGTGATCCTTTGTTTGAGCGTGTTGAATGCTTGTTGGTGGGCAGATCCCCATGACCATTCGACATTTTTTCATGTCAGTTTGTTCATGGGGTGTGCAATGTTGGCGAACCCTCAAATAAAAGGCCGGTAAAAGTTGCAGAAACCCAAAAAACTATGCACATCCTTGACTTTCGTAGGCGTGGGCCAGTCCTGAACTCCTGCCACCTTTACTGGGTCCATGCACATCATCCCCTTTTCAAGGATTACCCCCAGGTAATCAATGGATGGGACGTGGAAAGTGCATTTTTCCAATTTGAAGTAGAGGTTGTGTGCTGCTGCTACTGCTAAGACTGCCGAAACTGTGGATGTGTGGGCCTCGTGCATGCGCTGTGTTGTACCAAAGTCGTTAGTGGCGATAGCTATATCATCCATGTATATCCGTATGTTGGTTCCTTCAGATTCAAATTTTGCGATAACTGGTCGGTAGATTTCGTTCATGAACACTTGGAAGGTGGCTGGTGAATTGCAAAGGCCAAAGTACATGACCGTGGGTTCAAAGAGACCTTGTCGCATTTTGAATGCGGCCTTATGTTCATCGCCTTCCCTAATTCGGATATTATTATATCCCTGTTTGACATCAAATTTGGTGAAGAACACCGCTCCCCCAAGATCTCGCATTAATTCTGATATTAATGGAAGGGGGTATTGGTTCCGCACTGTCCACCTGTTGAGTGCCCTGTAGTCCTGCACCAGTCGGAGTTTCCCATCTTTTTTCTTGATGAAGAAGAACGATGACACATAATGGGATTGAGAGGGTCGGATGTATCCCTTTTTCAGTTGTTCATCAATGAACGTGTCCAGCGCATCGTCTTCAGTAGCCATCATGGGGTATACTTTGCAGTTGATTGCAAGGGGAGCCCCCAGTTGTAGGTTAATTGCATGATCATAGACCCGTCTCGCAGGTAGTCGGGTTGATGCTTCTTCATCGAACACCTTTTTGAATCCTTCATACTGTGGAGGTAAAGTTACCTCTTTTTTGTCCTTAGGTTGTGCAGCTACTGCTAGTTCAGTAGCTGTGATATGTACCGCTCAACCTCAGGCTTCTTCTTCCACTAGTTCCTGGTAAATGTCATCCTTTTCTTTGGTTAGTAGATGAGCAAGCACGTTGTGTCACTGAGCTGTGTTGACTGTTTTGATCATGATGGGGAGATGGGTTTGCGCAATGGTTCCTTGTTGCCAGTCGAACTGTGGTTCATATGCAGCAAGCCATGGGTGTCCGAAAAGGATATCTTCCTGTCCTATGTTTGTGACCAAGAAGCGCATTTCTTTGTCGTTCCCTTCAACAGTGACTTGGAGGATGATGTAGCTTGTAATCTGTCTGGTTTGTTAATGGTGTCGTCTATATTGTAGATCCTCTTGGGTTTGTCTAGCGGTTTTGTTTTTATCCCCATTCTTTTAAGAAATTGTTCACTCACAAAGTTATCGGTAGCTCCCGAGTCTACCAGTGCTTTAATGTCGGCCATGTTGTAACGCATATGCAGCTGAATTGGTACTTTCATAGATCAGTAGCACATAATGTATACAGAGTTACAACAAAGTGCCCTCACCCAGGCCGCCGGGTTCAGGCATTCAAAAAATCCGTCCCACTTCTGAAGGATTAAATCCTTCACCTCATCTCCTTTGCTGGCCACTCCTCGCAGCCAGTCCTTGGCTTTGTCTTCATCAGTACTTGATTTGTCCTCTGTGCTCCTTATCTGAGGATTTCTGCAGTTTTGTCAGGGTTGTCTACAGTCTTGGCTAAGGTGTCCCAACTTGTTGCAATTGTAGCACCGGACTTGGCTAAAGTCACAGTGGTTTTCTCGTTGCCTTTGGAGGTATCCCCCTCGTGGTGGGAAGGGTGGTCACTGGTTATTGATGACATCCTCTGCTCCTGCAAGTCTTCCTTGAACTTGGTCTGCTGATGTATCCATTGCATCAGGGTGGGATAAGGGTGCCAGTAGCTTGGCCAATGCTCCCGATTGTCCCTTGTTAGTGCTGTTCTTGAACGTGTCAAGGTTACCTTGCACCGTCTACATGTGTATCCACTTTTGTTGTCTCTTGAGGGCAGATGTCCTCCATTCTTTGTATGTCCTGGGATCATCATGTTGGTACATTGCCTCGTAGAGCACCCTGGGTAGCCCTTTTATGAAATATTTGAGGGTTTGCTCGGCATTGATATTGTATCCGGCATATCGAACTAGTTGTTCGAATAGGGCAATATAGTCATCGATTTTTCCCTCTTTCATTTGTATCCCTCCATCGAAGTTGGACTTGGGCTCATTCCTTGCTAAGTACATCTGCGAATTGCCTCCTGAAGGCTTGTAGGATGTTGTTCCATAGTCAATTATCGAACTGGCTGACTCCTCAGTCCACTTCTCAAACCAGCCATTGGCTTGCTGACATGACCCAGGCATTAACCAGGTCTCCCTGTACATAGGTGAGGAACAACATAGCTTTTTGGTATTTGTTCCTCATTGCCGTGTGACTAGCATTGACTCCTGCATATACTTCCCATTGAAGGATAAACCCTTCGACCTTGGATCGGTCACCGTTGAATGGGCTTGGTGGGTTTCCTATGAACTTGTCATTTGCTCAGTCTTGGTGTGCTGGGGGTCCAGGGGCAATGGGTGGTCCTCCCCCTCCTGCTGGTGGTGGGCCTCCTCTGCCTCCTACCATAGGTGGTGGATTTGGTCTTCTGAGATACGGATATCCATGGTGTCCTTCTCCTCTGTTGATTCTTTCATTGTTTTGGGATGGTTCAAAATAGTCAAAATCAAATCCTCCTGGTTGGTCTGGTTCATCTGGACCCATTGCTCGACACACAGCTTGTAAATCTTCTGGGTTCATGTCTACCACATGCCCCGTTCGTTCATCAATAACAAGTGGTCGTGGTTCTTCACTTATGGTTTGAGTTGCCATAATAATTGGGTCAGGGATATGCAACGTAGCTGTTTGGTGGGTGATCTCGTCCACCTCTGGTGCTTGTTCGTAGACGTTGATTGGTTCTGGATCTTCTGCCAGAATTGACAGTGTTTCTGCTTGTTTGCTCGTATGACTGGTGTCTGATCGGGCCGGGGTACAGTGTTGGAGTTCTGGGGATACTGGGGCAGATTTGGTTTCTTTGGGTTGTCTGTCTATCTGTCCTTGATCTTCGATGGGTAGGGCTTCTATTTGCGGTATATTGCAGTTAAGGTCATCTCCAGCTGGTCGTGCTGCTTCAAAATGAAAAAGGGTGCAATTCCACCTGAGTTCTACCCAGCAACACCTGTCTCGGTTGAAAATTATGGGGTGATACCTTTGCGCTGTGGCTGCTTCTGCGTAGTAGCCAGTGTTGAGGTGTTTGTATTCTCCTCCTCTTCTTGAGTCAGGTATTGTCCTCCACCTGATTTGTCCTTTGAGGTATCGCACAGGGGCATCCCATTCTCTTGTTTCTACTCGGTAGGGCTGGAATTCCCAACCGTCTTTGGTGTTTAGTATCGCCACGGCATAGTGGGGAGCTTGACACTAATGTAATGCCTTATAAGGCCAAGCCTGACTTAGGCTTCTATACGCAGTGGCGGAGGAGAATGTGACTTAGCAATAGTGAGTCAACACTCATAGGCATGACTATCCGAGGACACCTGCAAGTGCCTCCCTAAGGTACTTGAACTTGTGAGTAGTCAGCTTGAGGAACTCTGAGAGAGAAACCTGACTAGATTCGAGAGATGATACAAAAGCATCAAGCTGTTGACATCAGTTGACAGCTTCCTTATAACCAAGCCAGGCAACAAGCCTTCGTCAGCTATACCGCCACTACTACTAATGCTTACTATGTCCTTATCAACCCAGTGAGTAATTGTACAGTAAATCTTGGTAAGATTCAGGAGTGACTCGTCATCCTGCTTACCCATGTAACAAATCATTACAGTGAGGGCAGGCAGCACACGACCCAGGTATTGGAATGGGGCAGAGAGTGGAGAAGCAGGCATGAGCGCAAGGGGGAGGGAGACAGGGTGGTATGCAACCTGCACACATGGGTGCAGTGTGTTACAATTTGATGGGACTGCTCAGTGTAAGCGGGATGACCAGTCGCTTCTGAATCTTACTCATTTCATGACGTGGCTTACTCGTGTATTACTGTACGATTACTGATGATGACTGATAGTATTAGTGGACAATTACCCAGCATTAGTAGTAGTGGCTGTATCGCTGACGAAGGCGTACAGTCAAGAATTGGTTATAAGGTAGCTGTCGACTGATGTGGTCAACAGCTTGACTCTTTTGTATCATCTTCAAATCCAGTCGGGTTTCCTCTTCTCAGAACCCACCTCGTGTCAACTCCCTTAGGAAGGCGCTTTCAGGCGTCCTTATACTCAGTCACACCTGCGAGTGTTGACTCGTGCTGCTAAGTTACATCCTATTGTCATCGCGTGTGTCGCCTAAATCAGGCTCGGGTCATACGACCATAACACAGTGGCACAGAAGTTGAAGGTGCAGCGGTGCAGCACACAAACATGGAGGGGTAGGGCAGGGATAGGCCATGTGTGCTGAATGCACTCTTTACCCCCCCCCTCTACAGTATTGAATTAGACAAAAAAAATTACATAGGTTATGTAATTTATATTAGTCAATAAACATTTGCTAATCAAAAACAGAGAAATGTTGATGTCAATAATGGTGTGTTATACATGTCACACAATTACATAAACGATAATTTGTAATGCATTATGTCCAAGTTTTGTTCAAGTTTGTGTCACGTGATGTGTCATGTGACGCGTTAGGGGTGGTGGAGCTAGAGGAGCTGTTAACCGGGCCGTAGCCCACGGCCTCTTCGAGATACGAGTGAGGAGGAAAATCCAAGGTTGCATTCGGCGATGTTATAAGACGATATCTTCGCCATTGTGCACTAATTGCTTTGCGAGACGCGAACTGGGCGCCCGCAGCTGTACGTGTTACGTGTTGCATATTCATTACACATTAACTCTCGGGCTATCTAACGCGAGGCGCTCGGCCGACTTGGGACTACACTAGTAGTAAGTACAACACATGCCTCTAGGCAGCCTTCATAGAAGTATCAATGTCAATGACATACGAATCGAACATCAGGTGAATAACCGACCTGATCCGGTATATGGTTCCATGTTTTGTGATCGGTTACGCGCCATGCTGCGACAACAACTTTGAGATCTTGGCGTATCCTCCCGCTATTGCATCTTGTCTCGGAGTCCTCCCGAAAACATTCCGAGTGTTCGCATTTGCACCACGGTCTAGCAAGAGCTCGACGATCTCAAGATTTCCATAGAGCGATGCGACGTCCAATGCGGTCCTCAAGTTCCTTTGGGATGCGTTCAAGTCAGCGTTATGATCAACTAACAACCGCACGACATCAAGATGTCCATTTTGTGACGCAATGTGCAGAGGGGTCCAACCGTCCGCGTCTCGGGAGTTCACATCCGCGCCGTGCTCAATCAATAATTTTGCTACCTTAAATTCCCCATTTCCCGACGCCAAAGCCAACGCGGTCTTGCGACGATTATTCATTTCGTTGACGTCCGCACCGTGCCCAAGTAATGAACACACGACGTTTATTTGTCCATTCTCCGACGCGGTACACAGCGAATGTTGTTGGCCTTTGGCGGCTTCTACATCTTCGGGTGGTTGTGACAGGTGAAAAACATTTGGGTGCTGATTTTGTGGGATGACCGACGACACAGATGGATCCAGCACAGCATCTGGAGATGATCCAGATCGGGAGAGGAAGTTTGCAACCTCGAGCTTCCCATTGTCGGAGGCTAGGTCCAGTGGCGTCTTGTTGTTCAGGTCACGTACGTTTTGATCCGCGCCACATTTAAGAAGTAGTTTTACAATGTCGAGTTGGCCTTGGAATGATGCCAAATGCACTGGAGTCGAATCATTGTTGGCACGAGAGTCCACATCTGCGCCGCGTTGAATGAGCAACTCTGCCATTTTGACATGCCCCTTGTCTGATGCCAAGTGTAAAGGACTCCCACCGTCGTTGTCAAGCGTGACTACATCTGCGCCATATTGAATGAGCAATTCTGCTATTTTGATATGCCCGTTTTGTGAAGCCACGTGTAAAGGACTCCAACCGTTGTTGTTACGCGAGACTATATCTGCGCCATGTTGAATGAGCAATTCTGCTATTTTGACATGCCCGTTTTGTGAAGCCACGTGTAAAGGACTCCAACCGTCGTTGTCATACGGGACTATATCTGCGCCATGGTGAATGAGCAATTCTGCTATGTTGACATGCCCGTTTTTTGAAGCCACGTGTAAAGGACTCCGACCGTTGTTGTTACGCGAGCCTACATCTGCGCCATGTCGAATGAGCAATTCTGCTATTCTGACAAGCCCCTCTTGTGAAGCCACATGTAAAGGACTCCAACCGTCGTTGTCACACGGGACTATATCTGCGCCATGGTGAATGAGCAATTCTGCTATTTTGACATGCCCCTTGAGTGAAGCCATGTGTAAAGGACTCCAACCGTCGTTGTCGCGAGAGCATGCGTCTGCTCCACTGTCAATTAGGAGCCGACCGACTTCCAGGTGTCCACGTTGTGCCGCTCTGTGTAGGGGAGAAAAACCCCCATTGTTCCGGAAGCTTACATCTGCACCCCTCTGCAGTAATAGACGGGAGATCTCTATGTCTCCTATGCTTGAAGCCCATCCCAATGGAGTGTCGCCAGTGATGGTGTCTGGGAGGTCGAGATCTGCATTGTGTTCAAGTAACAACTGCACAATGTCAATGCGCCTTTGGAATGATGCTCGGTGCAGGTGGCCCACTCCGCGCTTGTCTAGGATGTTCACATCGACGCCGTGCTGAAGAAGCAACGATGCAGTGTCGACGTCTTCCTTGAAGAACGCAGCATACAACGGACTCCCGTGATACCCTCCTATGGCATCTACATCTTTTGGGTAGGTCGCAATCTGATGTTCTATAAGGTCGCGAAAACCACAAAGGATAGCGTAATACAATGGCACTGTCTGGGGCCGTTCTGGGTGCGCCGTATGCATTTCTCCTCTCCAGGGGTCGTCCATATCAAATATCCAGACCCAAGTGGAGAATTGTGGCTTGTCTGGATTAAAAAGTTCTTCCATGGCGACCTGGATAGTTGATGATACATTCTCGAACCGACCATGGTCGACCCAGTGTTGGGCAGCATAACCGGAAAGCGGAAATTTCTTTATGCCGGCTTTGTCGATATGGTCGTCGAGATGGAGTAAGACACTGAGGGAAGCTTGAGCGCAGATGGTGTGCGCCGAGTGAGGAACAATGTGATAGCCAGAAAGATCCTCACTCGCGGCGGCAAGGCGATCCGAGGTCAGGAACTCCTTTACAGAAAAGTGAGAGAATTGGACAACCCGTGAGTCGTCTACGTCGACGACGCTGATGAGATTGGAGCACACGGAAAGTACAGCTTCCTCTGCATCGCCTAGCCGCCAATCCGGGTTAAACTTGGGAAATACTCCTGCATCGAACCGAACCGCCAGGATCTCCGCAAGCTCCTCGATGCGAAGCGGTCTGATTGATACGACAAGGCATTGGAATAGACGCTGCGCATACTGTCGCATCTCTTCATCAATCGCCAGCAACGCGTGTTTGTATGTTTCATCCAATGTCTTCGGCATGTCATCCAAAGCGCTTCGGATGTGCGCTGGTAAGGTCCGACGGAGGATCTCCAACTGGCAGAAAACCCATCTAAACCTGTGGGCAGAATTACTAAGTGACTGCATCGAGAAACTATGACGACGATCACTTACATCCCATCTGCCTTATTTGTGAGCGTACCGATCACCAATTGCCTGTCTCCTTCTCTCCATCTTCGCATCCTCTGATCAGAGTGCACGGCCGCGTTGATATAGGAGGTGATATCTGCTTTTTGTCCGGCTTCATCGTGAAGGGATATACGGAACGGCGCCAAGGGTTCAAGAGTGTTTCGAATGTCAATCTCAGCGCGACTAGAAACACATATGTGTACACTCGGAAGGTTTAATTTGACAACATGCTCCAGGGACTCGAGCACCTGTTCGCGCGCGGTCGGGATCCCGGATATGTTGGGGCATTCGTCCAGAGCATCGATGATAATATACATCGCCGGCTGTCCTGGAACTGTGAGCATTTCCACAAGACATTGTAAGAGTGCATCCTCTGAGGGTTCGCGTGTGCCCCCTCCGTGATTGGAATATAAATGGGATAAAATTTGATTGCAGGGGTCGGACTCGGCGCTGAGCTGAAAAACAAGAGAGGAGAGGAGACCGCGTAGGTGCTGCTTCTCGGTGTCCCTGAAATCGAAATAGAAGTACGCCATTGAGGCCAATCCCGCCTTGCGCATGCCGTCGATCTTGTGTATGATCGAAGAACTAGTAGAGAGCATGAATAACTATAAATTAAAGTAGGGAGATATGACCTACAGCAAAATGCTCTTTCCGGAACCCGCTACGTGATGCGGAATGGATTAGAGTCGTCATGAGGCATATGCGGAGGACCCACGTTTTCCATAGATCCACATAAGAGAATCCTTCGTGATCCACTGAGCGAAGACAGCCTCTGTGAAGAACCATACTCCAGTTCCATCTCGATGGATCTTATATCCAATGTTGTAATTTTTCGACGGATCAGGTGGGCAGAGCCAAGTTTTAGATTCCCTTTGTAACTGGTCACCTGCAACTCATGTAAGCGCAATTAGTCGTCGATGCGTCGATTGACAACGAACGTCTCATCTTGTTCATGTCACTCGCCATTTGTTGCATTGTGTCTATAATCGTAGTCAGCTTGGGTGATATCGATTTGCGAGCGCAGTAATAGCATACCCAGAGCCTTCCGGACGCCATCAGTTGACGCTTTACCATCTACCAAGACGAGATCTCAGTTGCACGTCGTTAGCGGAATAAGAAAGCTTCGCGTACCATTCATGACTACTTTCACATTATTCATCAGTCCATGGACCACTTCGAAGGTTTCAGCGACGCTCATTCGGCCCTCCTCTTGAGTGAGACGATCAAGCCTCTGTAGCACGGCCTCTATCTCGCTCTCTCCAAGCAGCTTCTTTGCAAATTTCTCTATACCATCTTGAGCTATCGTGTGTTGACGGTGACGATCCACTTACTGAATCTGCCTTGTTTAATTTGCTTGGTAGCGAGGGCAAACACGGAGAGTAACTCGACCATTATCTTGACCAGGATATCCGTCATCGAAGTGGTCAAAGGGATATCGGTATAGATCCGAAGGCGTTTGAGGAAGTTTGCGATACATTCAAACAACTCGACAAGGGCATCGTAGCTTGAGCTGACGCCGTCGGCTGTCTGGGTATACGTATCAGAAAATACGTAGGTGGAGCAAGTCAAGAGATACGCACGGTGATTAGAACATCTACGCCAACAAATATTGCCTGCGCTGGTTGGAACGGCACCTGTAGTCGAGCGGCGAAAAGGTCAGGAGGAAAAACTAAGGCATTCAGTTCAATACACTCACAGCTTGGCCAAGAACGCCAGAGAGTACATGGACGACCTGCACTACGGGACTAAGCCAGTTGATCAACTTGCGATTTCCATCCCGATAGACTTTGAATGCATTCGCCTTCTCTTCAAGTAACTTAAGGACGTCATCGGGGGAATCACGGCCACGAAGCTGGTCGACAAAGGGGTGCTTGTCGAGTTCTACGCCGATCTGCTCGCGGTATTCGGCGAGAGCTTTATCGATGATCGCTTGAAACGATGCAGAAGGCATTTTGCTTGCAATCCCTGAAAGAGATACACTGGGCTAAGTTGGCCGATTTGATGATCGTTGTGCGAGGTAGTAGTGCGACGAAAGGAGGCAGGAGGCACTAGCGCCGCGACGATTGCCTCGTGACACGATAAAGCCTGAGGAGACAAATACGGTGATGGCCCCAGGCTGGAGAGCTAAGCTGACTAACATTTGTTACACCTCGATCCACCCCATTTTATGTGATCTCCCTCCTCATCGTCCGACGCAGCGACGCATCAGAGGATGCAACTAAGGAGCCTGGGCTAGCCCTCGCCACTGACGAGATCGGCTACCTCATCGATGTGTTGAAGTGTTCATATCGTGCAGCAGTCCCATCGCACGCAATCCGACGCGACAGAGAGTTTCATGGTTCGCGCAAGTGAACTGGGAGCGTTGCTAGCACTGGAACAAGGTCTTCAACGACCCCTGGACGACCGACGATCCACCCCACTCAACCTCTCCATTCCAATAGATCGGCAACAGGGAGAATCTGAACCCGACGGGCACCGTCCCCGCCTATTTGGACGACGCTGCCGTCCTCAAAGGGGCAACCACTCGCGCTTTGGCGTCTCTCGTGCACTGCCATCCTTTCCGAATCCCAAGTCCCGACATAAAAATGGCCATGTCACGCTACCCCGGTGCTACGACGGGATGAAGAGTCGTGAGCCGTCTGACGCGGCACGCGGCCCAAGGTGCCAATGAGCCTCATGGGGTCCTCAGTGTCCAACATGCTCATCCTGGGCTATGTACAGCCACGGGAAGAACTTTGGCCGCCCCGCGCGCGTCGCCAGCGCGCTGGACATCATACTCAACGGACCACTCGGTGCTGGTGCGTTCAGCGAATTCGGTGGGTGCACACTCGCGGGGTACTTCCGCGCTTTCCCAGAGCCTCTGGCGCTACTGGTAGCACGTTACGCAGTTATCACAAGCCATCGTCCTCGCGGGTGGCTTAGGCATCGTACATTCACAGTTCGCGCAAAAGTCCAAGATCTCACCCGGAGCGCGTGTTATCGCCTCGCGTAAGCGCTTTTCGTGTGCCGTCGTCGTCACCCCTGTCCGGGATGCCCCTGTGCATAGCGCGCAGCGACGCTGCTCGCGCGCCAAAGTGTTCCATTTGACGTGACGCTCGCTATGTACCTTCCAGCGAACCACGACTTCCCGTTCGGCTCGTCCAGGTAACACGCGCGTACTTCGTCTGCTAGGTGTCGACTTCAATGCGTTCCTCCATCGAGGACCAGAGGTTCACGGGCATCGTCGTACGCGAACAGATTGCCGGCCCGTTCCAAATTTCCGCCTCAGATGTCGCTGTCGGGCACGCATCGTACAGCTTCGATCTGCGTGCAAGTGAAGCGATAGCCCTCAGCAAGGGCACGCCCTTCGTACTCCTCTCCACACCTGCCGCGGCGCGACGGTTGTTGCCGACCCAGCATCACTCATGAACTCCGCCGGGGCGCGCGTGGCGCACGACACTCCCTACTGTATTCCGTTTCCTCCCGTTCCTTTCCCAATCCAATCGCCAATCGATGATCGATAACATAATCGGAGAGTTTCCTGTGCACGCCACTCCTAGTGATACGTACTTGGTCTCCCTGGTATCTGAGTCGCGTGGAGCGATTCCAAACTCTGTTCGTATGAGCAAGGCTGCAAGGTAACCTGAACTCTTTTAATGTATCCTCTCTTCACATACGGCTATCGGACTTGACGTTCTTAGTCATTAGCCCTACTGTACCTGTGACCCCTTTGAAAAGGTTCTCATTATTTCGTGAAACTGGTTACTTACTCCCCTTGGGTGGTAGTATCTTACCCTACCTTACATTATCATGAAGTGTGGCGACCGGCTTTGTCTTTACTTACTACTCTGAGATATACATTCACTCAAACAAAACAAAAAACTTTGTTCGCCCCAGTCGTTCCCCTCGAATAGCAGCTCCTGGTGCTTTCATTCATTGCTGGGGTCACATTTCTCGCTGGGCGCCGATCAAATGCGGGGGGCGCAAGCCAGCCAGCGAGCTCCGTAATCGCGTGATACCGCACCATCGGAAAGTCGCAGAGGAAACGGCATTACAGTATTTCTTTCTTGGCCGCCTCTAAACTCGCTAGAGTACATGCTTGTAACTTATCACGAAAAGTCTCTTCTATTCCTCGGAGATTCCCACATCTCGCTCTGTGTCCCGCTCAGCATCTCGTTCAGCATCTCGTTCGGCATCTCGTTCAGCATCTTGCTGGGCATCTCGCTCAGCATCTCTCTGGGCATCTCTCTGGGCATCTCGCTCAGAATCTCTCTGGGCATCTCTCTGGGCATCTCGTTGAGCATCATCCCGCTGGGCGTCCTGCTCAGCATCTCGCTGGGCATCCCGCTCAGCATCTCGCTGGGCATCTCGCTGGGCATCTCGCTGAGCATCTCGCTGAGCATCTCGCTGGGCATCTCACTGAGCATCTCGCTGGGCATCTCGCTGAGCATCATCCCGCTGGGCATTCCGCTCAGCATCTCTCTGGGCATCTCTCTGGGCATCTCGCTCAGCATCCCGCTCAGCATCCCGCTCAGCATCTCGCTCCGCGTTCGTCACCGCCGCCGCAGCTCCAGCTCCCAGACGCAGCTTCTTAGGACGTAGCTTCGACGACTGAGTCCAATCCTCGACCTGCAGCATGTGATACCTGGCGCCGTCTCGGAGGCCGTACGGGTTGCTCTCGGGATCCTGTGCCAGGACTCAGGATAGGTGTGAGTAGAGCTCTCAATGAGCGTACGCACGTTTGGATCGACCACCCGCTCGAGGATAGACGTTATTCGCGCGACAAGCCACTCGCGCGTTTTCAGCTGCTCCGTATGGCTGCCATTCTCCAGCAAGAAATAATGCGGGTGCGATACTTCCCGCAGAGTGTGAGCAACAGCGTTACAGGAATACAACCCCACGTACCATTCAAAGCAGCCCAAGGCCGCGTCTGCGAGTTACGCGTAGGCAAAAAAAGCGCCAAATCACCCTCCGCAAAGTCCCGAAACGATATCTTGCCCTTCGAGCGCTCGCGGTAGTTCTTGCAATGTTTCTGCCACTTGCGGATCGTGCTTCCCGTTTTCGTGATCGCCTGCAGGAAACCGTCGTGGTCGAACGAGCGTAATACCTCGATTGCGCCTGAGGGATCAGTGAGGTCCAGCTCGGTCGGAGGAGGTTGCGGACATGGTGCTTCCTCGACGTCCGAATCGTTGGGCGCGGAGGGGGCAGTCTGCGCTTGCGCTAGGGACAGCGCCTTGAGGCTTGTCCGGCGGTACGCCGCGGCGACCTCTAAGAGTTGCCCGACGAGCTGGTCGGCGCTCTCCGCCGCAGCTGTACGGAGTGCACTAGTGTCTTGTGTTTCGCGCCCTGCGCGGGCCCTCTTTCCAGAGGCTGTTGCGGGTCGTCCTTGCTTATACTTCTCCACGATCGCACAGACCCCGTTGAACTGGTCTTCTAGGGTACGCCGTGCCCTCGTTTCGCTCTCTAACCGCTCGCGCGCGAGGGAGAGCTCGCGCTCAAGTTGCGCTACGCGTTCGTTGTTATTGACGGCATCTCCAATAACCACCACCTCGGGTTCCGAAGCGCCGATTCCCTCTTTGTCAAGCAACGCTCCGCCGCTTATCGTCTCCTGAGATCGCTTCGAGTTCTGGGCAATTGCTGCAAGGAATCGGTCATCTCGGAGGGGAAGAGAGAAATCGGCGACGACGTACGCGATCGTTCCACGAGGTTGGTGAAACCGGACTCAAGAGCGTCTATTTTGCCGACTAGTCCTTCGAGATTCGTGCATACTTCCTGGACCCTCACAGGTACCGCTTCGTTATCGTTCGATGCCAGCCGTGAGTCTTTCAAATCGCGTAGCAGATCTGCATATTAATTCGGACATTACATCTGCCAAGGAAGAGATCGGATACGAACCACTAATATCGCACCTTACAAGAGTATGGTGACTGCTTGCACCCTCCCCCTCAGAAACAGAAATGCGGACGGAGGGCAGCGTCTCATCCATTCCAGTGAGATCAAACGGAAGTTGGCCAAGTATCTCGTCACGAAACCTCTGACGACGCTCAGCCTCCGCAACGCTTGACAAGACATAAGTTTAACTAGCGTACGATGAAATTGATAAACATACGAAAGGTTCGACATCACTTCGGAGAAGCGCTGACACTTTCTGTGGAAAAGAGTTGCTATCCAAATGCAATCAGGTCGCTCTTCTTGGAGTAAATATCGCCATGACGCACAGAACTCTTTTCGATGAACGACTTCGACCATCGTAGCACCATAGGCATAGACCATGTTGTGTAAGCGCTCGATATCTGAGAAAGAGCCCTTGGAATGGAGGCTAACTTGTAGATCGTTAAAATCGTCGGAAAGGATGGTTAGACCCGCGTTGAAGGAGTGGATCCGTCGAAGAGCATGCAGGCACTGGCTCGTGTAGGTATTCTAGGGGAAAGTGAGAAAGAGAAAGTCCGCAGATAGTTAAGGTACCTTCGACTCTACGACAGGTGACAGGTTATCTCTGATCGACGAGTCCAACGAACGAAGCTCTAAAAAAAGAGTTAGACGGCGTCTAATTGAGTCGAGGGAAAAATCTTGCCTTGTAAGATCGGCTCTACATTCAAAATGGGTGCTTGATCGATGTAAGTGAACGACTCGAAAATTGTACAGCAACAGACAGAATTACCATCAAGAGCAGACGTGACTTCCGCTAGTTTGTTAAGAAAACCTTGAGAGGACAACTCGAGCGCCACAGCCGTATCCAAGAGTCTATCACAGGCGATAAATAAGCAACCAACGTGCGTGCCAAGTTCAAACGCTAACGAACCTAACATCGGCACATATCGATCTCTCCTCATTCGCACCATCAACAAACTGCTTTACGGTCGCCTCGACACGACGGAGGCGTTCTTGCAGTCCACCTTTCCTGTAACATGAGCATCTGCGCCGAAGGAAAGGCACGCGACTTACGTAAATCCTCTACAGCGCGGCATAGCCTCTCACCGAAGACATAATGTCTAAGCGTGCGTGGGGCCCCTCCGGCGTCTATGGCTCTCAACACAGCCGGGGACATGAACTCGCGGTGAATACGCACGCGCGAGGCGATGTCCATGGCCCCATCTACGCTGTCGACGAGAGCAGCGCGTTTATCGAGTTCTTGACGCACGTCTGAGACGACGTCCGAGACGTCGAGCACGTGGAACTCGGCAACCCTCGACGCCACTTGTAGGGCGGAGCGCTGGTGCCGCATGGACTCCACGATGCGACTGATCGATTGCAGGTGCGTCTGTGCTGCGAGGTGGAACGCGGCGCCTAACTCAGGGGGCGTTGTGGTCTGTGATTCTGTCGAGAACTCGTGTCACAAGGAGATCGGTGGGAGAGGGGGTGAGCACACCATCTATGGGTGGCTGCAGTGGAGGCTTCAAATGAAGAAGCTTCGCCACTTCGTCCGGGTCTCTGTCCAGATAATATTTGTTGAACACAAAGATAGTCTATAAGATAATTAGGAACCAGACCACACAATTGAACACTCAGGTGCGCATACCTGGTCATGAACATCGGCCAGAATCGACACGTTGTCCGTTCTCAACCTCCACCCATCCCGGAGGTATGCAAGGGCTGCTGCCTCCTCGATTCCTATCTCTTTACGGAGAAATGCCTCGAGACTTCCCGATCTGCCGGTGAGATTCAGCCGAGGCCCAGTCATCTCAAATCACCGTACCCCTCTATGTCATGGATAGTTGCGTTTGTCTGTTCTGTCTGTCAGAGAAAGTGACCCGCCGGGTAATGTGTGGAGACGTACGGGGAATACTTCGCCGTCTTCCGCTCTACAAATAAGAAACATTTTCGGAGCCGTGTGTTGATCGGATCGGCCTGCCGCCGTTTGATAGGATCGGCAATATCCATCTCCCACGCTCGCACATGCTGCCTGAATCCGAGGTGGGGTAAAAGATACTGGCACTCCACCAAACATCTTGCCAAACATCCCTCGTAAAAAAATCGACAGAGCCAGAATTTCTGTCTCGATGAGGAAGATGATGGCCACCGTGATGCGTGCTAACCAATCATATTCTCCCAGATGATGGGAACCCTACCGATTATCCCAGCCAATGGTACCGCCTTCTTCAAGTTCTAGCTCCCTATCATCTGGAACCCCCGGCGCACCGGCAGCACCCTCTTGCACACCTCAGAAACCACTCAGAAGATCTATTCGAGCACCCCAGTTCACGCTATAGATGACAACCGTTTCCTCTCCGAGGCTTCATTCAAGCGACAGGCCGTTTGTCATCTCATATCATACGATAATCTGTGCCAGTGGGTGATGCATTCAAGCTAACGTTTACTTCTCTCTTCTCCTCTGTATCCGAATCGAAGAACTCACGAATTGCTACCTCTACCGTGTTTCCAAGGTTACTCGTCTACCCCTGGGTCGTCACCGGCGTCGTCGCTCGTATCGCAGGCTTCATGCCATACAGACAAATTCAGGAAGAACTACCCCATCACTCCCTCCCACTTCATATTTTCTCCGTACTTACAGAACCGGCGCTCCCCTGGAACCCTACCCAGAACGTCAAGAATACACTTCCCTCTCCAACTCCATCATCGACATAACATAACCGCCAGCGCCCCCCGTTGCCCCGTATACCCAGGCAATCCAATCCCGCGTCTTGACCTGGCCTCTTCCTCAGGCTCAGCACCATCTCACCTACCCGCGCCACGTTTACGATGCTACACTCATCTCAGATGTGTCTGCGACACGAGTACAACTCACCCGTCGACATTCCTCTAAATTACTCGTGAGCGCGCACGATCCTTTCCCCTTCCCAACTCCGGCTTACAGCCTGGTCGGACGCAAAAGAGTGCACCGATCTCCGAGAAACCGAAACCGAACATTCGCACGGGCCGGCGTGTTCTCTGCTGCAGATGCGTGAGGCGAACGGGGACGCAGTTTCGGTGGCGGTGACGCTGGCCTTTTTTTGATACCTTTTTATTGCTTTATCCCGTAAGTAGAGTGCGTGAAGCTGGGATCGAATTTTAGCTCCTTTCTCCGGGTCCCATTGACGTCGAAACAACCTCAGCTTCGCCCTCTCCCATTTTTCTTTTGTTTCATATTTCACACGGCATTTATCATCTCGGTGTGTGGTAGTAAATCTGTCCTATCCCTATCCAGCTCCGTCCCTTACCGTACGATAATACGATAAACATTCCCGAGCACTACCTGGTTCCCGTATGCTTTTCAATCGCTTTGTCTCGTCTCGTCCCTTCATTTCATAGTCACTCATTCATCTCAATGGATTGGTCCGTCGCACTGTAGAATCGGAAGTACTCGTAAAATGGAACTATTACCCATGTAAGGCTATATCGATGAATGCTTTGCGCTGAGGCAGTGCATACCCAAGTACAGTAAGCGAAAGCGAAAGCCACGAGGTCGCCTCGTCTTTCGTGCTCCCCAGTCCACTTCGACTCGCAGCGCACTCAAGCTATTGTTCTTTTGCCATCAGCAATCCTCTAACACCACCATGTCTTCGCCTTCCCAACCAGCTGCCTTAAACCCAAACTTCAAATCGATGCCCGATGATGCTGCCTTAGCCGAAGACCGGCGACGATCTTCTAGCTCACTGGCTCGCCGCTGAGCTTCAGACCTGAGAGTCCGTCGACGCTGTCCTAGACATACTTCGGGATCAAGCCAAGGCCTTGGAGTCAGCTAGTGATCAGAAGCTGATGAAGTGGATCGATCCATTAGTTCGATCCATTAGTCCATGTACTCAACACCTTTTCTGGAGCTCTCGGAGATGGTGTTAGCGTGGTGAGTATTGCGAGTCTTATCCATGATGACTCGAAGTGAATCTTCGCTTTTGAAGGCATTCGCCCCAGCGAAAGTAATATTCACTGGGATTGGTGTCCTGCTCGCCGTCCGAGATCTCGTTCTGCTTGTTCGTGGACCAACCCACGCTAACTTTGAAATTTATAGACGGGGAAAGATGCCAGAGCGACTGACGATGCTAGCATTGACCTCTTTGAACGCATCCAGAGTTTTTTCAAGCGACTTGGGGTTTATAATCAACTTTCACTGTCACTGACCGCAAAAATGGCGGAGGTGCTCGTGGATATCATGATTGAGTTACTCTCTGTTCCTTGAGGTAAAGACTATGTTATGTGGACGCTCATATCAGAGAAAGTGTGAAAGTGAAAATCTGCAGATAGCTAAGTTACCTTCGACTCAACGACAGATGATAGGTTGTCCTTGATTGACGCGTCCAACGAACGAAGGTCTTAGGAAAGGGTCAGACGGCGCTCGATCGAGTCGAGGGGTAAATCCTGCCTTCTAGGATTGATTCCACATCACATTCATAACGGAATTGAACAACTCGAAATAGGCAACTGCAACAGACAGAAAGCATCCTCGCAGACGACAAGTACGTGACTTACGGAAATCCTCTACAGCACTGCGTATCCTCTCACCCAGACGTAATGTCCAAGCGTGCGCGGAGGTCCTCAGGCGTCTATAACCCTCTGCACAGCCAAAGACACGAACTCGCGGTGAATAGGCACGCGTGAGGTGCGGTCCATGGCTCCATCGATGCCTGCGACGAGGGTGGCGTTTGTCGAGTTCTTGCCCACGTGGAACTCGACGACCCTCGATGCCAGTCGTAGGACAGAGCGTTGGTGCCACGTGTACTCCACGATGTGGCTGATCTATCGCGGATGCACCTGCGCTGCGCGGTGAAATGCAGCGCCCAACTCGGGGGGAATTGTGATCTGTGGTCCTATCGAGAAGGCGTGTCACGAAAAGATCGGTGGGAGAGGGGGAAAGAGCACACCCTCTATGGGTGGCTACGGTGGAGGGTGAAAGTGAAGAAAGTTCCCCTCCAGGTAATACTTGTGGAACCCAAAGATAGTCTAGGTAGAGAATGAAGATGTAACGTTCGAATGCGCAATGAGTAGACTGGAGACGATGCCTGGTAGTGCACCTCGGCCAGATTCGACACATTTTCCGTTCTCAACCTCCGCCCATCCAAAAGGTATGCAGGGAAAGGGCTGCGGTCTCTTTGATCCCTATCTCTTTACGGAGAAAATGCCTAGAGAGTAGTAGAGATTTCCCGATCTGTCGGTGAAATTCAGCCCACCCAGTCGGACAAAATGTGTAGCCATACCCCTCTATGTCATGGATAGTTGAAGTTGTGGTTGTCTGCTATGTCAGTCAATGGAAGTGACCCAGGAGAACGTACGGGGGACTGCAAAGCCGTCTTCAATTGAATCGGCAAGCCATTGCAAGCCTAAACCGGTAATATCCGTCTCTCTCACGCTGTTCCCGACTCTCATATACACTGGCTAGAGGCGCCTCAGAAAATATGAGGAAACATCGCCCGCTAGACACAAATGCAAGCCATTCCAGTGAGCGCTAGCATGAGCGCATGAGACCTAAACACCCACATACCTAGATACCACCCCCTCACTCAAGCTGCGGTAAGAATACTATTAGCCCAACCAATGGGTAAGTCGGACTCGGAGCTGTTATGGTGTTTGTTACAGCCTGAGTATGATTATATCTGGCCCAACCCCTTACAGGCCGTTAACGGAAGCCCACGGCTTCGTATAGGTACAGTATGATTGAGCAGGGAAAATGCAAGGTCGCATTCGGCGATGCCGTAAAGCGATACCTTCGCTGTTGAGCACTCATACAGTAACTCATCGCTATTGCGAGACTCGGCCTGATTGGGCACTCGCTTCTGTAGTCACGTACGTATCACTATCATGATCACATTTGGCATATTTTTCAGCACACATTACCTCTCTCGGGCTATCTAAAACAAGGCGCTCCGCCGACTCGGATTACACAAGGAGGTACAGTGCTCAAGTTGAGGTTCATACTAGAAGTATCAATGTCAACAATCAGGGACGAATCGAACATCAGGTGATTCGGTGAATAACTGACCTGAACTTGTACTCATGTGGTTCTATGTTTTGCGATCGGTTCCGTTTCACGGGCACCATACTGCGATAACAACTCTGAGATCTTGGCGTATCCATGCGCTAATGCTTCTTGTCCTGGTGTCCTCCCGTAAACATTCCGAGCGTTCACATTTGCACCACGGTGTAGTAAGAGCTCAACAATCTCAAGATATCCATACCTCGACGCGACGTCCAATGGTGTCCTCAAGATCCTTGAGGATGCGTGTAAATCAGCGTTATGACCAAGTAATAACCTCACAACGTCAGGATGTCCAGAAAATGACGCAATGTATAGCGGGGTCCGACCATTCACGTCTCGGGAGTTCACATCCGCGCCGTGCTCGATCAACAATTTTGCTACCTGGATTTTCCCATTTTCCGACGCCAAAGCCAATGCGGTCTCGCGACGATCATTCCTTTCATCGACGTCCGCACCGTGTTCAAGCAACGAACGCACGATGTCAATCTGTCCCTTCTCCGAGGCGGTGTGCAGTGAATGTTGCTGGTTTTGGGATGTTCCCACATCTTCGTGGGACCGTGACAGGTTCAACACGTTTCTGTGCAGATTCTGTGGAATGACCGACGACACATATGGATCCAGCACACCATCTGGAGACGATGCAGATCGGGAGAGAAAGTTTGCGACCTCGAGTTGTCCATTGTCAGATGCCAGGTCAAACGGCGTCTTGTCGTTCAGGTTACGTATGTTATGATCTGCGCCATATTTCACAAGGAGTTTCACAATGTCGAGATGACCTTGGAGTGATGCCAAATGCAAAGGAGTGAAATCATCGTTGTCGCGAGTGGACACATCTGCGCCATATTGAATGAAAAGTTCGGCCATTTTGATATGCCTTTTTTGCGATGCCAGATATAAAGGAGTGCCACCAGTGTTGTTAGAAGAACCGACATCTGCTCCATGTTGAATGAGGAGTTCTGCCATTTTCACATGCCCCCTACGTGATGCGAAGTGTAAAGGGCTCCAACCGTCGTTGTCACATGAGGCCACATCCGCACCACGTTGAATGAGGAGTTCTGCCGTTTTGACATGCCCGTTTTCCGACGCCGCATACAAGGGAGTCCGGCCATAGTTGTTACGAGAGCCAATATTGGCGCCACTGTCAATTAAGAGCTGAACGACATCCAAGTGGCCATGTTGAGACGTTCCGAGTGCGGGAGGATAACCTCCTTTGTTACGGAAGTTCACATCCGCACCGCGCTTTGGTAGTGAACAGGAGACCTCCATGCCTCCCACTTCCGAAGCCCATGCCAATGGACTGTCGCCGTCGGTGTCTAGGAGGTCGATATCTGCATTATGCTCGAGTAGCAACTGCACAATGTCAACACGTCCTTGGAGCGATGCTCGGTGCAGGTAGCCCCCTCCGAGCTTGTCTAGCACATTCACATCCGCGCCTCGCTGAAGAAGTAACAAAGCAGTGTCGATGTCTTCCTTGAGGAATGCAGCGTACAACGGACTCCCGTAATACCCTCCTCTTGCATCTACATCTTTTGGGTAGGTCGCAATCTGGTGTTCTATAAGGTCGCGAAAACCACAAAGGATAGCGTAATACAATGGCACTGCCTGGGGCCGTTCTGGGTGCGCCGTAGGCATTTCTCCTCTCCAGGGGTCGTCTATGTCAAATATCCACACCCAGGGGGAGAAGTGTGGCCTGTCTGGATTAAAAAGTTCTTCCATGGGGGCCTGGATAGTTGGTGATACATCCTCAACCTGGCCATGGTCGACCCAGTGTCGGGCGGCATAACTGGAGAGCGGAAAGTTCTTAATGCTGACTTTGTCGATATGGTCGTCGAGATGGAGTAAGACACTAAGGGAAGCTTGAGCGAGAATGGTATGTGCCGAGTGGAGAACAATGTGATAGCCAGAAAGATCTTCACTCACGGCGGCAAGGCGATCCGAGGTCAGGAACTCCTTTACAGAAAAGTGAGAGAATTGGACAACCCGGGAGCCGTCTACGTCGACGACGCTGATGAGATTGGAGCACACGGAAAATACAGCTTCCTCTGCATCGCCCAGTCGCCAATTCGGGTTAAACTTTGGAAGTGTTCCTGCATCGAACCGAACTGCCAAAATATCTGCAAGCTCCTCAATGCGAAGTGGTCTAATTGATACGGCAAGACATTGGAATAGGCGCTGCGCATATGGTCGCATCGCTTCATCAATTGCCAGTAACGCGCGTTTGTATGTTTCGTCCAATGTCTTCGGCATATCTTCCAAAGCGCTTCGGATATCGGCAGGTAAGGTCCGACGCAGGATCTCCAACTGGCAGAAAACCCATCTAAACCTATGGGCAGTCTTTTATTAAGCGATAGTGTAGAGAAGCCATGACGGCGATCACTTACATCCCGTCTGCTTTATTTGTGAGTGTGTCGATCACTAATTGCCTATCTCCCTCTGTCCATCTTCGCATCCTCTGATCGGAGTACACGACCGCATTGATATAGGAGGAGATATCTGCTTTTTGTCCGGCTTCATCGTGAAGGGATATTCGGAACGGTGACAAGGGTTCAAGAATATTCCGAATGTCAATCTCGGCGCGACTAGAAACACATATGTGTACACTCGGAAGGTTTAATTTGACAACATGCTCCAGGAACTCGAGAACCTGTTCGCGCGCGGTTGGCATCCCAGATATGTTGGGGCATTCATCAAGAGCGTCGATGATAATATACATCGCCGGCTGTCCTGGCACAGTGAGCATTTCCACAAGACATTGCAAGAGTACGTCCTCTGAAGGTTCGCGTGTGCCTCCTGCGTGTTTCGAATATAAACGGGATAAAATTTGATAGCAGGGATCAGACTCGGCGCTGAGCTGGAAGATAATAGAGGAGAGGAGACCGCGTAGGTGTTGCTTCTCGGTGTCCCTGAAGTCGAAATAGAAGTACGCCATCGAGCCTAATCCCGCCTTGCGCATACCGTCGACCTTGTGTATGATCGAAGAACTAGTAGAGAGCATGAATAGCTATAAACAAGGGTAACGCGTCACGACCTACAGCAATATGCTCTTCCCAGAACCCGCTACGTGATGCGGAATGACTTATGAGTCGTCATAAGGCTTATGTTGAGAACGCACGTTTTCCATAGATCCAGAGAAGGGAATCCTCCGTGATCCACTGAGCGAAGACGTCCTCTTCGAAGAACCAGGTGCCGGTTCCGTCTCGATGGATTTTACATCCAATGTTGTAGTTTTTCGACGGATCAGGTGGGCAGAGCCAATTCTTAGATTCCTTTTGTAACTGGTCACCTGCAACTCATGTAAGCGCGATTAGTCGTCGATGCGTCGATTGACAACGAACGTCTCATCTTGTTTATGTCACTCGCCATTTGTTGCATTGTGTCTATAATCGTAGTCAGCTTGGGTGATATCGATTTGCGAGCGCAGTAATAGCATACCCAGAGCCTTCCGGACGCTATCAGTTGACGCTTTACCATCTACAAAGACGAGATCTCAGTTGCACGTCGTTAGCGGAATAAGAAAGCTTCGCGTACCATTCATGACTACTTTTACATTATTCATCAGTCCATGGACCACTTCGAAGGTTTCAGCGACGCTCATTCGGCCCTCCTCTTGAGTGAGACGATCAAGCCTCTGTAGCACTGCCTCTATCTCGCTCTCTCCTAGCAGCTTCTCTGCAAATTTCTCTATACCATCTTGAGCTATCGTGCGTTGACGATGACGATCCACTCACTGAATCTGCCTTGTTTAATTTGCTTGGTAGCAAGGGCAAACACGGAGAGTAACTCGACCATTATCTTGACCAGGATATCCGTCATCGAAGGGGTCAAAGGGATATCGGTATAGATCCGAAGGCGGTTGAGGAAGTTTGCGATACATTCAAACAATTCGACAAGGGCATCGTAACTTGAGCTGACGCCATCGGCTGCCTGGGGTATACAGTTCAAGTAATACGTGGGTGGAGAATGTCAAGGGATACGCACGGTGATTAGAACATCTACGCCAACAAATATTGCCTTTGCCGGTTTGATCGGCACCTGTATTCGAACAGTCAGAAGGTAAAGAGGACACCCTAACGCATTTGTATACACACAGCTTCTCCAAGAACACCAGAGAGTACATGGACGACCTGCACCACAGGGCTAAGCCAGTTGATCAACGTGCGATTTCCATCACGATAGACTTTGAATGCATTCGCCTTCTCTTCAAGTAACTTGAGGACGTCATCGGGGGAATCGCGGCCTCGAAGCTCGTCGACAAAAGGGTGCTTGTCGAGTTCTACGCCGATCTGCTCGCGGTATTCGGCGAGAGCTTTATCGATGATCGCTTGAAACGATGCAGAAGGCATTTTGCTTGCAACCCCTGAAAGAGATACACCGGAATAAGTTGGCCTATTTGATGATCGTTGAGCGGGGTGGTTGTGCGAAGGAGGCAGGAGGCACTAGGGCCACGATTGCGATGAACCTGGAAACCCTAGGACATGTCCCAAAAGGGTAATCACAGTTTCGGTGTGTCAGCAATAAGGCAATTACACCTACGATAAGGCCTTAGAAGGCAAATACCGTGATTCAATTGCCCGGAGAGCTCATCGTCTGACGCAGCGATGCCTTACCAAGGAAGAAACTAGAGCGTGCGAATAGGGAGCTTAGACTAGTCCTCGCCCCTGGCGAGATCGGCTACCTGAACAGTGCGTTCATATCCAGCAGTCCCACCGCACGCAATCCGACCAACGTACCAGAGCGTTTCAAGGTTCGCGCAGGTGAACTGGGAATATTTCTTGCACAAAAGTCTTCAACGTCTCCTGGACGATCGACGGAACACCCCAGTCGTCCTCTCTATTCCAAATGATCCGCAACACGGACAAGCTGAACTCTACAGGCACAGTCTCCGCCTATTCGGACGACGTTGCCGTCTTCGAAGAGGCAACTACCTCGCGCTTTGGTGTCTCTCGTGCAATTCCGAATCCCGACACCAAGAATCAAAACGGCCGTATTATCCTACCCCGGTGCTGCGACCGGATGGGGAGGCGAATTCCGTGACGCAGGATCCGTCGGACGCGGCTCGCGGCCCAAGGTGCGCCTCACCGGGTTCTCAGCGTCCAACATGCTCATCCTGGGCTTTGTACAGCCATGGGGGAAAGAGGACTTTGGCCCCGCCGCGCGCATCGCCAGCGCGCTGGGCATTATACTCGACGGGCCACTCGGTGCCGCGGCGTTCAACGAATTCGGGCGGTCCACACTCGCGGGGGACTTCTGCGCTTTCGCAGAGCGTGTTACCAGCTCCTCTGGCGCTAGCGCGTTACACGGTTATCACATGCCGTCGTGCTCGCGGGTAGCCTAGGCATCGTACACTCGCAATTCGCGCGAAAATCCAAGATATCACCCGGCACCTGTGCTATCGCCTCGCGTGATCGCCTTCCAAAGTGTGTGCCATTCGACGTGACGCTCGCTATGTACCTTCCTGTGGAACCACGGTTGCCCGTTCGGCTCGTTGAGGCGAATACGTGCGTGTTTCGTCTGCCAAGAGTCAGCTCCGAGGCGTTCCTCCATTGGGGACCGGAGCATTACGGGCCCCTCATCGCGCGCAACCAGATGGTCGGCCTGTGGCGGGTTTCTGCCGCAGAGTCGTCATCGGGCGCATCGTACAGCTTCGACCTCCGGGCAGGCGAGGCGATGCCCCTCGGCAGCGCACGCGTCTCGCGTCTCATACGCGTCTCCACGCCTGCCGCGGCGGGCATGGCTGTCGCCGAGTCACTCATGATCACCGCGACGTGTTCCGGTTTCTTCGCCAGTTTCTTTGCCAATCTAATTGCCAATCGATAAATTCCCTGGATCCTCTGCACGCCACAACTAGTATTACGTACTTGATATCTGAGTTGAATGGAGCAATTTCAAACACTGTTTGTCCGAGCGAGGAAACCCGAACTCTTTTGACATATCCAGGACATATCCTCTCCTTGCATACGGATATCGGTCCTGATGTTCTTGGCCACTGGCCCTACTGTACTTATAATCCCTCTGGGAGGGTTCTCACAACTACCTTATCTGGTTACCAACTCCCTCTGAGCAGTAGTAACTTTTCCCTACCTTACCCTGTGACGACTTTTTGCGACCGGCTCTGTATTTTCATACCGCCGCGCTGTATATAAATTCACTCAAAATTCAAAAATTTCCGTTCGTCCGAGTCGATGCCCCTCGAACGCCGGTTCCTGGCACTCCAGTTGCCACATTTCTCACAGCGAGGCGCCGGTCGAATGTGCGAGACGCAACCCAGCCAACTCAGAGGTGGTACACCGTGATGATGCGGCACCATAAGAGAATCGTGGAGTATCTCGAATCCGTCTGTCCTGGCTTTGCGGTATGATTCTTTTTCTTGGCCGCATACAGTTTACCTCCGAAAACGCTAACTTATTATATAAGCACATGAGAAGTCTCTTCTATTCCTCGGGGACTCCCGCGCCTTCTCCGGCATCTGACACGGCCACGGCCGCTCCAGCAAGACGCACCTTCTTAGAAGGTCGCTGCTTCGACGGCTGAGTCCAATCCTCGACCTGCAGCATGTGATACTTGACGCCGTCTCCAAGGCCGTAGGGGTTGCTCTCGGGGTCCTGTGACGGGATTCAGGATGTGTGTGAGTAGAGCTCACGATGAGCGTACGCACGTTTGGATCGACCACCCGCTCGAGGATAGACGTAATTCTCGCGACAAGCCACTCACGCGTTTTCAGCTGCTCCGTAAGACTGCCATTCTCCAACAAGCAATAATGCGGGTACGATACTTCCCGCAGAGTGTGAGCAACAGCGTTGCAGGAATACTCTCCCACGTACCGTTAAAAGCAGCCCAAGGCCGCGTCGGCGAGTTACGCGTAGGCAAAAAAAGCGCCAAATCACCCTCCGCAAAGTCCCGAAACGATATCTTGCCCTTCGAGCGCTCGCGGTAGTTCTTGCAGTGTTTCTGCCACTTGCGGATCGTGCTGCCTGTCTTCGTGATCGCCTGCAGGAAGCCATCGTGGTCGAACGAGCGTAATACCTCGATAGCGCGTGCAGGATCGGTGAGGTCTAGCTCGGCCGGAGGTGGCTGAGGGCCGGGGGCTTCATCGACGTCCGAATCGTTGCGCACGGAGGGGGCAGTCTGCGCTTGCGCTAGGGCTAACGCCTTGAGGCATGTCCGGCGGTACGCCGCAGTGACCTCCAAGAGCTGCACGACGAGCCTGTCGCTATCCGCTCCGGGTGCGTGGATTTCACGGTGCGCTTCGCGCTCGACGGGCTGGACCCTCTCGTTCCGCCCTTGCTTATACTGCTCGACGATCGCACAGACGCCGTTGAACTGGTCTTCTAGCGCATGCCGCGCCTTACGCTCGCTCTCTAGCTGCGCGCGCGCGAGGGTGAGCTCGCGCTCAAGTTGCGCTACGCGTTCATTGTCATTGACGGCTGCGTGGACTTGCTCTTCGATAACCACCACCTCGGGTTCCGAAGTGCCGATTTCCTCTTTGTCAAGCAACGCTCCGCCAGTTCCTGACGAGCCAGAGTCCTTCGAGTTCTGGGCGAGGCCTTTGGATATCACTTCGTAGAACCGGTCATCTCGGAGGGGAAGAGAGAAATCGGCGACGACGTACGTGATCGTTCCACGAGGTCAGTGAATCCAGATTCAAGAGCGTCTATTTTGCCGACCAGTCCTTCAAGATTCGCACATACCTCCTGGACCCGCGCAGGTACCGCTTCCCTATCGTTCGATGCCAGCCGTGAGTCTTTCAAATCGCGTAGCAGATCTGTCTATCAATTAGGACGTTGCATCTGTCAAGGAAGAGATCGGATACGAACCACTAATATCGCGCCTTACAAGAGTATAGTGACTGCTTGTACCCCCTCCCTCAGAAACAGAAATGCGGACGAAGGGTAGCGTCTCGTCCATTCCAATGAGATCAAACGGAAGTTGGCCAAGTATCTCGTCACGAAACGCCTGACGACGCTCGGCCTCGGCAACACTTGACAGAACATAAGTTCAACTAGCGTGCCATGAAATTGATATACATACGAAAGGTTCGACATCACTTCGGAGAAACGCTGACACTTTCTGTGGAAAAGAGTTGCTATCCAAAAGCAATCAGGCTGCTCTCCTTGAAGTAAATATCGCCATGACGCACAGAACTCTTTCCGATGAACGACTTCCACCATCGTAGCACCATAGGCATAGACCATGTTGTGTAAGCGCTCGATATCTGAGAAGGAGCTCTTGGAATGGAGGCTAACTTGTAGAACGTTAAAAACGTCAGAAAGGGTGACAAGACCTGCGTTGAGGGAGTGGATCCGTCGAAGAGCGTACAGGCACTGGTTCGTGTAGGTATTCTAGGGAAAAGTGAGAAAGAGAAACCCGGTAGATAGCTAGAGTACCTTCGACTCTACAACAGATGACAAGTTGTCTCTGATCGATGTGTCCAACGAACGAAGCTCTAAAAAAAGAGTTAGACGGCGTCCAATTGAGTCGAGGGAAAAATCATACCTTGTAAGATCGGCTCTACATTCAAAATGGGGGCTGGATCGATGTAAGTGAACGACTCATTGTACAGCAACAGACAGAATTACCATCAAGAACAGACGTGACTTTCGCAAGTTTGCTAAGCAAACTTTGAGAGGACAACTCGAACGCCGCAGCCCCATCTACCGTGCGAGATAAGTTCCAACGCTAACGAACCCAACGTCGGCACATATCGATCTCCCCTCATTCGCACCATCAACAAACTGCTTTACAGTCGCCTCGATACGACGGTGACGTTCTTGCAGTCCACCTTTCCTATGACATGAGCATCTGCGCAGAAGAAAAAGCACGCCACTTACGGAAATCCTCTACAGCGCGGCATAGCTTCTCACTGGAGACATAATGTCCAAGTGTGCGTGGGGCCCCTCCGGCGTCCATGGCCCTCAACACAGCCGGGGACATGAACCCGCGGTGAATCTGCACGCGCGAGGCGATGTCCATGGCCCCCATCTACGCTGTCGACGAGAGCAGCACGTTTATCGAGTTCTTGATGCACGTCTGAGACGACGTCCGAGATGTTGAGCACGTGAAGCTCGACGACCCTCGACGCCAGTTGTAGGGCGGAGCGCTGGTGCCGCATGGACTCCACGATGCGACTGATCGATTGCAGGTGCGTCTGCGCTGCGAGGTGGAACATGGCACCCAACTCAGGGGGCGTTGTCGTCTGTGATTCTGTTGAGAGGCCGTGTCACGAATACCCAGATCGGTGGAAGAGGGAGTGCACACCTCCTATGGGTGGTTGCAGTGGTGGTTGCAAATGAAGAAGCTTCGCCACTTCGTCAGGGTCTCTGTCCAGATAATACTTGTTGAACACAAAGATAGTCTATGGAATAATTAGGAACCTGGCGGCGCAATTGAACGCTCGGGTGCGAATACCTGGTCATGAACATCGGCCAGAATCGACACGTTGTCCGTTCTCAACCTCCGCCCATCCGAGAGGTATGCAAGGGCTGCGGCCTCCTCGATTCCTACGGAGAAACACTTCGAGACTTCCCGATCTGCCAGTGAGATTCAGCCGAGGCCCAGTCGTCGCAAATCACAGTACCCCTCTATGTCATGAATAGTTGCGTTTGTCTGTTCTGTCTGTCAGAGGAGGTGCCCTGCGGTAGGGTGTGGAGACGTACAATGCTGACACGGTTTTTTTGCGAAAATCACCAAACGTTTTCTGTAAATTCAATGACCGTTCGTAAACACTTGAAATTGTACATACTCATAGAACAACATACCCTTAATCCACTGAATTTTACTGCTTATTTGTTGGTGAAGCGGTTCAATGGGCAGTGAATATATAAAACTGACCCAACCTTTTCGCACTTTAACTGGCCCAGCTCCAACTGTCCTTGCTCTCCCCCGTCCCTAACACATCACGTGACGTCATGTGATTGAATTTGAACCAGAAAAGGCTACAACTTCACATGTTTCAAGGTTTAAATTCAAGCTCCGCCTAAACTCACTATTATTATTATTTTGATTACTCAATACATTTATGCTCCAAAAAACCAAAAAAGGAAGGTAAGTCCGGACTCTGCCACAAGACAACATACAGGTGAATATACTGTAACACAGAAAAATAAAAATAAAAAAGATAAACACAACAAAATTAAAACACAACAAAATTAAAACACAACAAAGTAAAATAGAATAAAATCCCCTATGGTAGTGGGATCTATGTTGAGATAGAGGGAGAGGGTGAGACCAATGGTAGGTGGGAGAGGGAGGAAGAGAAAGGGAAGGTGAGAGAGGAAGGCAAGAGAGGGAGTCTGAGAGAGGGAGTCCAAGGCAGGGAGGGTGAGGTAGAGGGGTGTCATGATCGTCAAAGTAAGTGGGATGACAAGTCGCTCCCAAATACTTACTTAGCATCTGGTGTGGATGATGAATTGGACTGTATGATGACTGATATGATTAGTGGATGATTACCGAGCCTTAGTAGTAGTGGCTGCATCACTGATGAAGGCACATGCCTTGTAGTCTTTATAAGGAGGCTGTTGACTGATGTGGTTGATAGCTTGACACTTTTGTAACTCTCTCGAATCTACTCCAGGTTCTTCTCTATCACCCAAGTACCAGTCAAAGCACGATCCCTTAGGGAGGCACTTCCAGGTGTCCTCATTCAGTCACACCTATGAGCATTGACATGCATTGCTAAGTTCCCACTCTTGTTACCATGTTTAGAAGCTTAAGTCAAGCCCAAGCGCCAGCAGTGCATTACAAGGGGTGAGTGATGGTGAGAGAGAAAGGCCAAAAGAGAAGGGAGGCAGGAGAGGAGGCTGAGTGAGAATAGTGAGGAAGAGGGGGCAAGTGAGGAGGGAGGTGTTAAACTTGCAGCTGGTTGGGCGGACTGGTACACAGCGTAGGTCGCTAATATTGACAGAGTAAGTAAACTACTTGCCTGGCACACAGCGTAAGTTGCTGGGGTGCCAGAGCATACAGGAGTGTGCTTAAATACACAGAAGAGAATACGTAAATACATGTTAAAAGGGAGGTGCAAACACCTGCACTCCAAGGGAAATGAATCAAATGATGTATTACAGTGATTGTCCCTGATCACAAGTTGTATTGTAGAAACTAACTACTGGTATATACATTGTCCATAACCACATGATTGTGCTGTGTTGTGCACTCACTCACACATGTGGCATGGCCGACACTGCAGTGTTGTGGCGTCATGCACACACTCACATGACAGTTCAACAGGAGGGAGAGGGAGAGAGAGGGATGAGCAGGTGAGAGGGGCCATGGGAGGGAGGCCAGGAGAGGAGAGAGGCCAAGCAAGTGAGAGAGGTGAGTAAGAGGGGTGAGAGAGGAAGTGAGAGGGGCCAGCAGGTGGGGGATGAGAGAGGGAGAGAGGTTAGCAAATAAGCATGAGGAGAGGAGGAGAAGAGGTGTGAGGATATCAAACATGCTCTGGCTGACTATACACCAAGACTTGTTTGAGTAGGTGTCATTGTAGGTGTTACGATTCGGCAGGCACGAGGAGAGTAAGCATGATGACAAGTCGCTCATGAAGCTTACTAACAATCTGCTATGGCTTACTGAGGTGCTATGATACAATGACTGATGATTGCTGTACGATTACTGATAGTTAGTGGTAGTGGTGTGATCGCTGATGAAGGCACACGCCTACGTACTGTTATAAGCTTGCTGCCAAATGATGTATTCGGCAGCTTGACGTTCTTGTAGAACTTGGGTCTTGTCTCTGAAATCTAGCAGCTTCTCATCTCTTCTATCCACGACTGCTAAGGAGTGTCTCCATCTGAGCAGTTCTAAGTCAAATTTACCCAACTTTGCTGACACCATCTCCAACTTATATGTCTTCACTGACACCATTCCCAACCAAAGGGGTCATCCCATCCTGCTCTAGTAGCTGAAAGCCCATTCAGTCCAGTTCCCATTGATACTTGTCAGTCTGGCTCAGCAAACACATTTACTGACAGCACTATATTCCTCATCCTCCTGAACTTAAGGACTCTAATTTGTTCTCTCCTGGCTTATAGGGAACTTAGTGTATCACAGAACAACTTAAGTGTTATGATCGTAGTCTGACTTAGACTCTACACGCGATGGCAAGTAATGTGACTTAGCAACTCGTGTCGACACACGAAGGTGTGACTTGATCTGAGGACCCTTGAAAGAGCCTCCCTAAGAGAGCAATGACTAGAAGCGGGGTAGAAAGGAACCCGACTAGATTCGATGATGGTACAAGAGAGTCAAGCTGTCGACTACATCAGTCGACAGCTACCTTATAACCGATTCTTGACTGTACGCCTTCGTCAGTGATACAGCCACTACTACTAATGCTTGGTAACGTCCACTAATACAAACGCCACAACTACTACTACTCTCAGTCATCGTACAGTAAGTTCTCAGTCATCATACAGTAATACTATCAGTAATCATCAACGTAGAAATGTATAAGCCAGTCAACGACGTCATGCCTTCACGTGCCTCTACGTCCCATGACTTATGGGTTAGGTCAGATACACACCATGACCTGGGACGTAACATTAAGCATGTCTATTCATCACCTCCACCAACTGACCCCAATCCAAAGTGCACTGTCCTTCTTTAGACTTGGTCTCCCTTTCTCCTGCCACCCTCTCTTGCTCTCAGCCTCTTCCTCTTCCTTAGACCATATTCCTCTCTTGCTCTCCTCCACCTCACACTCACCTTATCTTCCTGTCTCCCTCTCAGCCTCCACTCTCACTTGCTTTCTCACACACTTGCTTGCTCGCCTTTCTCCCTCTCCCATCATCTCCTCTCCCTCTCTTCTGCCTCTCTCACTCTCTTGTCTCCCCTCCCTTCCTCTCCACCAATCCAACTGGGGGGTTGGATCATGTCATTGCATGTGCCCTCTACTGCACCCATCTTCACCCCTCCATCACTTTCACAGCCCTCTATCTCTTCACTGCACCTGTCTTCATTCCTCTACCATCCTTGCTGTAATGCTTGAGTTGAGTGCTAGCTTGACTTAAGCTATGAACGCGGTGACAAGTAGTCATGGGACTTAGCAAATGTACCAATGCACACAGGCGTGGCCTGATGAGGACACCTGTAAGTGCCTCCCTAAGGGGTTCAGAGAGTATTGGGTATGGATCACACCAGGGTCAAAGTGTTGGAACCCAGAGTTGATTGAAGAGTAACAAAGGTGTCAAGCTACCGACCACATCAGTCAGTAGCCCCCCTCATAAAGACTACAAGGTGCATGCCTTCATCAGCAACTACACCACTACTACTACTGGTAATCATCCACTACTTGTATCAGTAATCCTACAGCAGTCCTTGGTAATGTGATGCTGATTCTTAGTAAGTATTTGGGAGTGACTTGTCACCCTGCTTATCAGCCCTCTTACTGGCCAGCTTGTTACACTTGCCCTCCTCCCTCACTCCCTCACTGATCCAACCTCTTTGGTTGAACTGTGCAACAAGTACCTAACTCACAAAGAGTACACAACTAGCATTAGTGGAGCCAAAAGCAGCTTTTAAGAAGATCTATCTCCCACAAATATGTTCATGTTTTAGCTATTTATTTGATAATCAAAAAAGGCCATTGGGCACACCTCAAAAAGACATCCAGTCTCATTAACTTAGATCAATAACTCATTTTATTACCAAACTATGTACATGTTCTTTTCTAAGTTAATCTACTGTGCCCCCCTCCCAATCCCATTTGCACACCACCCCGCTCACCCACACCCACCCTCACTTGCCCACTCTCACCCACCCTCGCTCGCCCACCGCTCGCTCACCCACCCTTGCCCGCTCACCTGCCCGTGTCGCCGCCCCCCCTCCCCCTGGCTCTCCTCGCCTGCCTGGTTGTGCACCAGACCGCGCTTGCTCCCACCCACTGTCACGATCTGACATCGTCTCGCCTTCGGACAACGTTAAGACACGCCGTTGCATGCATGAACATTGGAAAGATTGCCAAGATTACCCAGAAGCACACAAATGGGTAGGCAAAGATCCAGAGTACGACGAAGAAGAGCAAGTACGCGCTCTAGTGTGGAGTCAAGGAACAGACGAAGAAGATTATATTGGAGAAGGAGAAGTGTTGAGGATAGCCCAACTTGTGAGTGGAATGCTAGTTCATGCAGAGCCCTCCAGTGCTGGCACCTCTACTGCAGGACGGATGAAGATCACGTGATCATGTCACGTGATAGTCCCGGGTCATGACATGTATCTGACCTAATCTATAAGTCATGGGACTCGTTGGATGGAAGGTTATGGAAGACCATGGTAGGCATGAGATCGGATGCGGGATTCCCGATAGCTGAAGGTCTGGACAATTCCCAGTATGGGTCGATTCTGATGGAAGGTATTCTGATGCGCGGGTATTGCGCCGAGACAATTGTTATCTTGTTATCTTGTGTTCTGATGTCATTTGTGAGTCATATGGTTGTCTTTATCTCTGACTCATGTGAGGCCGTATGCCTCATGTAGTGTATGTTTCATGATAAGCCCCTGTGGCTTGATGGACAATTCTCATTGGCAGATAAGGTCGTGAGTCGTGTTTACTATAGTTCGAGCTCAGTTAGAATAACTGTCTTGGAGTACTATAAGTAGTTGGCAGGTTTCGCCAGTAGTCGTTAGCTTAGTTGTCTTGAACTTCCACCTGTATTCCTCTCAGGCATAGTCAGACATTCTTATAGCAGAGTCATTGGTCATTGTGACTATTCTTCTCTCATTATTCACTTGTGTCAAGAGTTATCTTCAAGTGACGCCGTATAAGGGGACCTTCTGTGGTTATTCCCCTTTTTCGAGTATTTCCTAAGTTGCAAGCCGTGCGCTTGACTGGGAAGTGATAGCAGGGAAACCTTTGGGTTCAAGTCGAACCAGCGATTGTTGGAATCGTGACACCCACCCTCCTGACGCGCATGCGGGTCCCCCTCTCCGGCTTCGTGCGCGAGAGGTGAGGGGTGGCACTTCCCGAGCAAAGGAGAGGGGGAGGGGGTGTAAACCGGCTGGCGGTGCGTGTAAAACCCCCCAGGGGAGGGGGGGTTGGGGGGTTGCACCGCCGTGGGGCATGAACGGGAACGGACGGGTGCTCCCCTTGTGTACCCGCCCTCCCTTCCACCCCATTTGCGCCTAAATGAGGGAGGGCGGGTGCCCTGTCCTGTGCAAAACGTTCGCGTACCCTATTTAGTTGTTGGCGTGTGAGTGGAGGCGGCGGACAAAGGGGCGGTGGGGGCGTACCTTACCCGTGCCATCTTGCGCGTGGTGGGGGCGTAAAGAGGGGAGGGGGAACCCTCACTACACGCCCCTCCCCTTCCCGTTTGCGCATGGACGTGGTGGGCGCAAGAGGGGGCTATCCCCGCCCATCCGCGTCCGGCGTGCGCGTGTCCTGTTCGCGCGTAGTCAAAGGAGGAGGGGGGTGAGTAGGGTGGGCGTACCTTTCTGGCGTTGTTCTGTGTTCCAGTGGCGGCGGGGGCACAAAGAGGGGGCGCGACGGGCGGCGCAAACGGGGCAGGGGTGGGCAAATGGGGTGGTGCCACAAAAGGGAGGGGGAATAAATGAACGCTTCACGCGTTGTTTGCCCTTGTTTGTCATGTATATACAGCGTGCAAATAGAAGAAATAAAAAAATAAAAAATAAAGTTCAAAATCGGAGACCGAATTCAAGTCCAAATCTAGGTCATGTGACGTGTTAGGGATGGGGGAGAGCTGGGCCAGCTCCCAGCTCCACCGCCCCCTAACACGTCACATGACACGTCACGTGACACAATCTTGAACAAAACACATTACAAATTATAATTTATGTAATTGTGTGACATGTAACATGCACCATTATGGACATCAACATTGCTTTTATGTAGTTGTGTACTTTCAGCAAGATTCCCACAGCCCTTAGCGCCTGGAAGCTGCCGAAATTTTAAACTCCGCTTTTTCGAGTATTTCTGGTGCTTATATTTTGATGGATTAGGCAACTGTGAAGTAATAAAATTTATTATTTTAACCTACTAATCTAATACATAAATTTTGAATCAAACATTTATAAGTTACTTAATTATAAAGTTAGATTAATACAAGCACTTGGAAACTGCTGAAATTCAAACTCCGATTTTTTCGACTTTCTTTAGACTTCTCATTTTCTTTCTTTCTACTTTTTTCTGTCTTAATAAATCTTTAAAAATTTGCTAAAATATCTAAGACATAATTAATGCAATACAACACGTAAAAATGCGTAAATAATGTGTAATAACTCATAAATAATGTGTAAAAATGCATGAAAAATGTGTAAAGGTATGTAAATAATATATGTCTGTGTATCAGTGCATGTGGGAAGATGAACAGGAGGGAGGGACAAACAAATAATCATAATTCCCCATACCAAAACCATGCCCACCTTCAATATTCCCACAGGCCCTGTTGTGACAGAAAGTGCCATCCCTTATGATGCCTGCAAAGCCAAAGTGTTACGTGCAAGCAGCACGTGAGCCTGACTTAGGCAACGTAGAGTGAACGCGGTGACTCAGCAGTAGTCTTACTCAAGTACAAAGACTGAGTGACGTCTCAACGCTCGAAGGCGGAGCTTTGATGTTTAGACTGCTCTTGATACGCGGCCCCGAAGGACGAGAGATGAGAGAGGGAAACCGGCTTTGGATAACAAGTTGAGAAGTGTACAAGAAATCCAAGCTATCGACTACAACAGTCGATAGCTTCCTTATAAACTATCCGCGCGATCCGCCTTCGTCAGCGAGACCGCCACTACTACTAATCTGCTGGTAATCGTCCACTAAGCCACTACTGCTAGGTAATCGTCCACTAAGCCAAACGCCACAACTACTACTACTCTTGGTAATCGTACAGCAATCCTCAGTCATCGTATCGTACTAGTATCAGTAATCCACATAGTAAACCATGTAAGCCGAGCCACGACATCATGCGATCACATGCCTATACGTCCCATGACTTATGGGTTAGGTCAGATACATACCATGACCCGGGACGTTACACAAAGGGAGTGAGGGAGCAGATGTGTTACATTCAACTGCTTGACTTGAGCTGGAGACATGGGGCACCAATCACAGGTTTGATTTAGTGCATGGTGGGCATGTAGCAATCATCATGGCATGTCCACACCTCACTGCTAGAGGGTCTGGGGTGCAGTGAAGACAGTATATGGAAGCGTAGGGGATCACCCTAGGCGGAGTCAATAATACACAAGCATGGTCTCCTATATAGTGATTGTCAGGGGTAACCCCCAGGTAAAAAATCTCTACCCTTACCCATACCCGGCAAATACCCTACCTGTGCCACAGGGTAAGGTGTAGTGTTTCCACTAAATGCTGACTCGACTTGAGTCCAAGGGCTTTCTTGAATCAACGATGAGCTAAGCGCAAGGCTTACAACTCCAATGATATCTCATAAAGGGTGATGAACCACAGAGGTCCCCTTTAGTGATGCCTAACAAGGTGAAAGCCTAACACACAAGTTGGCAATAAGATGAGAAGATAGTCACACCAACCAATGACTCTGCTATAAGACTGCTTTGATATGCCTGAGAGGAATACAGGTGGAAGTCAAAACAACTAAGCTAACTGTTACGTGCGAGCAGCACGTGAGCCTGACTTAGGCGACTAAAGGGGTGAACGTGGTGACTTAGCGAATTCCTAACTCTAGCATGAAGGCAGAGTGTCGTCTCAACGCTCGAAGGCGGAGTCTTGCTTGATTGAGTCGCGACCCCGAAGGATGAGAGAGAACACGTCTTTGAATAACAAGTCAAGAAAGATACAAGAAATCCAAGCTATCGACTACAACAGTCGATAGCTTCCTTATAACCTATTCGTGCGATCCGCCTTCGTCAGCGAGACCGCCACTACTACTAATCTGCTGGTAATCGTCCACGGGTGTACAGTCATCGTAAGTCAGCGGTCAGTCATCCATCAATCATCCATCAGTCATCTGTCAGTCATCCGTCAGTCATCGTACAGTAATCGGTCAGTCAGCCATCCGTATAGTACAGTAAGTGTCCCCTTGATCACGCCCCCTCGGTTATCGGTTAGGTCAGATACCTACTATGACCCGGGACGTTACATCACCCCCTTCACAAGGGTGAGCGCCCTCGCTCCACTACCCAGTTAGGCACTGTGGTCAGCCCTACATCCGTCTCGTGTTCGTCTCGTACCCTCAAAATTGCGTGAGCCCTCCCCAGCCGCTTTGCCAAGTGACGCGCGCGGTCGACATGGACGAAAATGTCGTCCTCGAGCCGCTTGATTGCCGCCTCGAGCTCCTTGATGACCTCCAGGGACGCGCGGTAGCGCCTCACCTCGGCTGCCAGGGCAATGTCCCCTAGCCGAGCAAGGGCCTCGTTGACCTGGCGCCGTCCCCGGAAGTCAGCTCCTAGATACTGTAAATCTTCACGGGAGTACTCAGCGGCGGGCCCCATGTCTCGGCATGGCTCAGCGTGGACCTCTCCTCGGTAGACTGGCGCATGGCGCCCCATGGTCCCGAAAACCTCCGGGTTGTCGCACATTCGTACCCGCACGTATCGGGCGGGAATGCGACGCCCCTCGTGCTCGATCACCATCGGCACCCAATTCATCCTGTTGTTGAGGACGAAGCCGCTGGGAGTAGGCGATAGGGCACGGAGAGGGCGCCTCGGCGCATCTGCTCGGCGCGTATAGATGGGTGAGGTGTCGCGGGCCTCGGCGTATGATGGTAGCCCTCTCCCGGCATACCCTTCCTCCGCAGTCGGACCGTAGATGACAGCAACTGGCGGTGATCATCCTTCGTCATCCATGGTTTCGTCGGCAATGTCGGCGTCGTCTTCTTCGCTGTTGTTGATTCGAGGGGGGATGCGCATGGGAGCGCAGTGGCAGTAGTCTTGAGGGTTATCGCACCTGGTGCAGATAACGTTGGCGTCGTGGTACGAGCCATCGGAGGACTCGTCGCTGTGGTATTGATCGACAGCGGTGGTGGACGTGACGGCGGTGGAGGGCTGGAGGATACTTGCCTCATCAACCTCTGTATCCTCATCCGTCTCTCCTGCGGCGTCATCCTCGTTACTTGATCCAGCCGCCAGGAGGTCATCACCTCCTTCAACAACCCGTAGTCCCTCCTCATCTGTCTCCACTCTTCCGCTTGCGGGTGTGGGGAATCGCCGGCGAGCCTCGGCCAGATCTCGTTCTTGTTGTTCTCGTTCGTCTTGGTCGCGCTCTGCTGCTGCCCTGACGTGCTCGATAGCGGAGCAGAATGGATCGTCGACATTGTTGTTGTCGTCATAGGTGGTGAGCTCGCTGGTGTGAGGGAGGTCAAGGCTGATGATGGTGAGTGGGACATGGGACATGTTATGGATGGGTGTGGAAGATGCGTATCCTAAGGGTCCTGTTGAGACTGCTTTTATGTGAGTCTCGGCCGTTGGATTGGCTTGTTTGTACTTCCTTATCTCTTCGTCCGCATGTACGTCGTCCCACAGGACCCACTGGTTGTCTGAGTCGGCGTATCCTTTCCATTTGATTAGGTACTGCAGTTTGTGCCCTCTTCCGCGTCTTCTTGAGTCTAGTACCTTTTCGACTTCATATTCTTCCACGTCTCCTACCAATTCTGGTGGTGGGCGTTGATAGTTGACGCCATGGGTCTTTGTTTCTTTGTAAGGGGTCAGGAGATCTGTGTGGAAGACATCATGGATGCTCCACTGCGTGGGAAGCTCAAGTCGATAATTTACGGGAGACATCACCTGGACGACCCGGAACGGTCCATGCCTTCTGGGCGCAAGCTTCGTGGTTGGCTGGTTGGTGCGTAGGTGGCGTCCTTCAAGCCAGACCCTGTCCCCTATCTGGTATTTGGGGGTGTCACGATGCTTGATCCATGACTGTTGCGCGCGCCGCATGTGATTCTGTGCCTGCTCCCTTATCTCCTTCAATTGTTCTAGTCTCTTCTCGACCCTTGGTATTGGCGATTTCTTATCTGTCCAGTTAGTAATAGGGTGATAGCCCATTAGTAACTTGAACGGTGTTTCATGTGTGGATTCGTTTGCCCAATTGTTGTGTGCAAACTCCGCTAGTGCCAAATGGTCCGCCCAGTTGTTCTGTCTTTCGTTAGCCCAAAGCCTGAGGTACTGCTCCAGCCATTGGTTAGTTCGTTCGGATTGTCCGTCAGTTCGTGGGTGATAGGCTGTCGAAATGTTTTGTCGTATTCCTAGGACATGACATAGTTCCCTCGTAAACTTTGACGCAAACCGGGGGTCTCTGTCACTGATGATCTTGGAGGGTAGTCCAAACCGCGCTACAACATGTTTTGCGTATAGTGTTGCGGTTTCTTCTCCTGAGATCTCTTCTTTGCATGGTATGAAAACGGCTGCTTTGGAGCAGTCATGGTCTGTGATGGTGAGTATCGAGTCGTATCCCCTCGATTCTGGAAGCTTTGTAATAAAATCTAGTGCCACCACTTCGAATGGCAGCACCTCGGACTGCAGGAATATTGGTTGTAACGGTGCTCTTGTCTTTTGTGTGTTGACCTTGCATCGTTGACATTCGGCGCATCCTCGAACGTATTCCGCAATATCTTGTTTCATTGTCGCCACCAATAGTGGCGCTCCACTAATTGCGTTGTTCGGTTGATTCCTGGATGGCCATGAATGGGTGGATCGTGGTGTGAGGAGATTACTTCTCTGATTTCCTCCATTGGTCCTGTTACGACGAGCTGTTGTCCTCGGTACCACCAGAGCCCATCTGCTTTTGTCAGCTTGTGGGGGTCGACCCACTTACGTATCCTCTGTTCGTCCTGTTGCCGGTGGTCGTGGTCGCTCGTACGAACACTTTGTCTGGTAGTACAACGACGTCTTCGTTATCTTCTTCTCCTTGATTGTAGTCGGGCCTCCGGGATAGTGCGTCGGCTCGTCCATTAGCCGCGCCTTTGACATGGTGTATCTCGAAGTTGTATTCCGCAAGTTCGAGTACTTCCCTGGCAATTCGCCTACTGATCTTTTGGGGGTCTCGCCAGTATTTGAGGTTAAGGTGGTCGGAGAAAATGCGTACTTTGTGTGGCGAGCCTGCTAGTAGGTGCCGCCAGTTTCGTAGTGCTTTTACGATGGCCAACAACTCCAGGTTGTAGATGTCATAGTTGCGTTCAGCGGCGTTGAGCGTTGCCGAGTAATAACCCACTGGATGTCGCTTTCCGTCTTGTTTCTTTTGCAATAGTACCGCTCCGACCGCAAATCCTGACGCGTCCACTTCTAGGTCGAATTGCTGGGTTTGGTCTGCGTGTGCTAATATGGGTTCTATGGTGACTCGTTTCTTTAGCGTGTCAAACGCTGTTTGGTGTCTTGTTCCCCACTGCCATGGTTCATCTTTTCGTGTGAGTTCGTTGAGCGGTTTGGCGATGTTGGCAAATCCTCTGATAAATTGCCGATAAAAATTGCAAAAACCAAGGAATGATCGTACTTCCTTTACTGATGTGGGTGTTTGCCAATCATGGACGCCCGAAATTTTGACGGGGTCCATGCGTGTCACCCCCTCTTCAAGGATTACCCCAGGTAATCAATACTGGAAGCGTTGAAGATACATTTCTTGGGTTTGAAGAAGAGGTCGTTTTTCTGTGCTATGGCAAGCACGTCGCGGACTGCGTCTCGGTGTTTCTCGATTGCTAATGGTTGCCTTTTGTTGCTATGGCAATATCGTCCATGTATACCCTGATTGTTGTTCCGGCCGCTTCGTGTTTCATGATTGTCAGTTGATAGATGGTGTTCATGAAACTTTGGAATGTCGCCGGTGAGTTGCATAAGCCGAAGTACATGACAGTCGGTTCGAATAATCCTCGACGTGTCTTGAATGCGGCTTTGGGTTCGTCTCCTTCCTTTATCCGGATGTTGTTGTATCCTTGTCGGACGTCGAGCTTACTGAATATTTGTGCTCCTCCAAGATCTCTGACTAGATCATCAATAAGGGGAAGCGGGTATTGGTTTCGTATGGTCCATTCATTGATCTTCCGATAGTCCTGTACGGGTCGTAGCTTTCCGTCCTTCTTTTTGATAAAGAAGAAGGATGATGCGTACGGGGATTTTGAGGGACGAATATATCCCTTGTCTAGTTGTTCGTCGATGAACTCGTCCAGGGCTGCGTCTTCTACCCTCGTCATTGGGTATACTTTGCAGTCGATGACGTCTGGTGCTCCCTTTTTGAATTCAATTGCGTGATCGCAACTTCGTCTTGGTGGGAATCTTTTTGCTTCTTCTTCGCTGAATACCCGTGCGAATTGTTGGTATTCTTTTGGTATTTCGACGTTCTTGGTATATTGCTTGGCGTCTATTGCAAGCTCGACCGCTGATCGTCGCCCATACACTTGTTCTTCTATTGTGGTCACGATTTGTTCCTTTGTTTCGGTGGTGAACATTCGTGAGATTTTGGCATCGTCTTGTCCTTCGCTCAGCAACCTTGCTAGTACGGCCTTTTTGTCGTTTGGGTTGACCATCCATAGTACGATCGGGAGCTGTTTCTTGTCAATGGTGGCGTGTCTCCAACTGAACCTTGGTTCATAGGTTGCGAGCCACGGGTATCCTAGCAATATGCCTTCCTTTCCGATATCGGTGATTAGGAAGCGCATTTCCCTTTTTGTTCCTCCTGTTTTCACGTTAAGCGTGAGGTAATGTGTGATCTGCCCCGCTTTATTAGTGGTATCGTCGATGTTATAGATGTTTTTCGGCTTATCTAGAGCCCGTTGTCCCAACCCCATCCTTTTGACAAATTGTGGATGGATAAAATTGTCAGTGGCTCCTGAGTCCACCAACACTTTGATGTTGGCCATGTTGTAACTTGCACGAATGGATACTGGTACTCGCATAGATCGGTAGCGCATAATGTACACAGAGTTACAACGTATTGCCCTCACCCAGGCCGCCGGGTTCAGGCGTTTCCAAAATCCTGTCCCATCAACTGCTGTAGGACCAGGTCTTTGACTTCTTCGTCATCTCCTGCTACTCCCCGCAGCCATTCTGCTGCCTTCTCTTCTTTGGTAATTGCTGTTTCGGCCGCGCGTGTCTGTGTGTCTCGGCGCCTCCTGGGTTGCCTACAGTCGCGGCTGATGTGTCCCATCTTCTGGCAGTTGTAACACTGCGTTTGGCTGTGGTCTCGTTTGAACTGCTTTTGTATGAACCCCCCTCGGGGTGGGAATGGCGGTTGTGGGGGCCTAGTGTTCCTGGGATGGTTTGCTATAACGTCTTCTGCCCCTGCTAATCGTCCTCGTACGTGATCTGCAGATGTATCCATTTGGTCATCGTTCTGCAGTGGCGCTAGCAACTTAGCTAGTGCTCCTCCTGTTGCACGCCCTGGTTTGAAGGCGTCTAGGTTTCCCCTGACCGTCTGCATGTGAATCCACTTCTGTTGCCTTTTCAGGGCGGATTCTCTCCATTCTTCATAGTTTCGGGGATCGTCGTGTTGGTACATGGTCTCGTATAGCGCGTGTGGTAGTCCTCTTGTGAAATATTTGAGCGTTTGTTCGGCGTTGATGTTGTATCCCGCATGTCGAACGAGCTGTTCGAATTGGGCGATGTAATCATCGATTTTTCCATCCTTCATGTGAATACCGGCGTCGAGCTGGGCTTGTGCTCGTTCTTTGCTGAGAACGTCGCCGAATTGTCTTTGAAAGGCGTGGAGTAGATTCTCCCACAGCCTGTTGTCGAATTGGTTGGTGCCCGTGGCGACTTCATTGACGAGCCATCGGCTTGCCGACATGACCCATTGGTTAACCGCGTTTCCCTGAATGTAGGTGAGAAACAACATAGCTTTCTGATACTTATTCAGCATAGCTGAATGATTTGCGTTGACTCCTGCATAGACCTTCCATTGGAGGATGAATGCCTTGGCTTGTGACCTGCTTCCTGTGAATGTGGGTGGTGGGTTACCAATGAACTTGTCATTTCCCCCTTGGTGTGCGTTGTGGGCTACTGCAGGCCCCCCTAGAGGTGGTCCTCCTCCCGGCAGTCCTCCTCCTGGCGGTCCTCTTCCTCCACCTGGTGGTCCTCTTCCTCCACCTGGTGGTCCATTATCTCGTGGTCTTAAGGGCGGAAATGGCCTGTTCTCGGGTGATGGTATTCTGTTACGATTGAGCCGGAACTCGTAGAACATTTCTGTTCCTTCCGGAATGCTTGGTGCATCAGGGACGTCTGGTCCCATAGCTCGGTTAGCTGCTTCCATGTCTTCTGGTTGTATTTGTTGAACGTGGCCCGTTTGCTCGTTGATGACGAGTTGGGGTGGCGATACTTCTGTTTGGGTAGTCATGTAGCTAAACGGTATTCCTCTGATTGGTTCAGGGATGTGCAACTCAGCTGTTTGTTCGGCCAATGCCTCTACCTCTGGTGACTGTACTGCAATTTCCTCGGGTTCTAGTACTTTGCTTTGCGGGGTTGGTGATCGTTCGCTAGTGTGACTTGACACCGCTTCTGTTTCTGCACGTAGTTGGAATTCGGCCCTTGGTGGTTCCGAATCGAGGGTGTCTTCTCGGCCGTCTATGGGTCCTTGTTGGTCGATAGGTCGTGCGTCGACTAATGGTACGTTGATATGTAAATCGTCAGCTGCTGGTTGCGTTGCTTCGAAATAGCTGTTTGTGTTGCTCCACCTGAGCTCGACCCAACAACAGCGTTCCCTGTTGAATACTACGGGATGAAATCGCTGTGAGGTGGCTGCTTCTGCGTAGTATCCTGTGTTGTTTTCTTCGGATCTTCTGGTGTCCGGTATGTGTCGCCACCTTACTCGTCCTATAAGGTAGCGAGTAGGTGCGTCTCGTTCTCTTGAGTCGATACGATAGGGCACGAAGTCCCACCCGTCCTTGGTGTTGAGAGTTGCCACGGTGTTCGATAAAATGAGAGCTTGGATTTAATGTTACGTGCGAGCAGCACGTGAGCCTGACTTAGGCGACTAAAGGGGTGAACGTGGTGACTTAGCGAATTCCTAACTCTAGCACGAAGGCAGAGTGTCGTCTCAACGCTCGAAGGCGGAGTCTTGCTTGATTGAGTCGCGACCCTGAAGGATGAGAGAGAACACGTCTTTGAATAACAAGTCAAGAAAGATACAAGAAATCCAAGCTATCGACTACAACAGTCGATAGCTTCCTTATAACCTATTCGCGCGATCCGCCTTCGTCAGCAAGACCGCCACTACTACTAATCTGCTGGTAATCGTCCACGGGTGTACAGTCATCGTAAGTCAGCGGTCAGTCATCCATCAATCATCCATCAGTCATCTGTCAGTCATCCGTCAGTCATCGTACAGTAATCGGTCAGTCAGCCATCCGTATAGTACAGTAAGTGTCCCCTTGATCACGCCCCCTCGGTTATCGGTTAGGTCAGATACCTACTATGACCCGGGACGTTACACTAACGACTACTGGCGAAACCTGCCAAGTATATATAGTACTTCAGACCAGCTTTGAAGCTGAGCCTGAACTATAACCCTAGTACGACCTACGACCTAATCTGCCAATAGGAATTGTCCATCAAGCCACAGGGGCTTATCATGAAACATACAGTACATGAGGCATAAGGCCCCACATGAGTCAGAAATAACACAGCAAGGAGTCACAGATAAGAAACAACACATGACTCACAAATGACATCATAGTACAAGATAAGAGATAACAAATGTCTTGGCGCAATACCAGTGCATCAGAACTGTTCCATCAGAACTTGAACCACAAAAGGGAATGTCTGGACCTTCAGCTATCAGGAATCGCCTCTGACCTCGTGCCTATCATGGCCCTTCCAGAACCTTCCATAATATTCCATTCTTGATATCTTCAACCAGCACTCAGGAATTCGGCATCTGAGGCAACCTTTCGTCGGGTATTCCTCCTCCGACCAACAAGTCCCATGGCTTATGTATTAGGTCAGATACAAGGCATGACCCGGGACATCACATGACCATGTCACATGACCTTCATCCTTCCTGCAATACTTTTGCCAGCATCTGAGGGCGACTCATGAACGATCATGCCACTCACTAACTGGCCAATATGGAGGGCTTTGTCCTCCTCCACAAAGTCTTCTTCTTCTGCCTCAGGCCATCCATCAGCCTGGGCCCACACAATAGCGCGTACTTCTTCTTCTTCCTCTGAATATTCAGGCTGACCTAATACCCAGGTATGTGCCTCTGGATAATCTTGACAGTTCTTCCAGTGTTCATGAATGCACTTGCACCGTTTGGGTCATGCAGGGTTTGGTACGATGTCACCACATGACATAAGGGTTTTTTCTGGGTACAGGTAAGGGTACGACGGATACCCACAGGTAAGAAAACCCCCCTGGGTATGATGGAGGGGTACACAGTATACTCAGTGGATATATTCAAAGTAGCTACTTCTACTTGTAATTCTACCAAATCACATACAAGTAATACTACAACTTCTCTGCCCTGCCACAGTACTACTGCCCATCATCACCATCGCCATTATCATCGTTGTGTGCAACGGTCGTGTGGCCCATCGTCGCAGTTGTCATGGTCATTGTGGTCATTGTGGTCATTGGTTGCGGTCGTTGTGGTCGTTGAAGTGGCCATGGTCGTTGTGGTGACCGTGGTCATTGTGGTGGTCGCGGTTGTGGTTGTGGTCATGGTTGTTGTTGTCGTTGTGGTGACCATGATCGTTGTGGTGGTCATGATTGTTATGGTGGCCGTGATCGTTGTGGTGGTTGCAGTGGTTGTGGTTGTGGTGGTTGTGGTTGTCATTGTGGAACTTGTGGTGGCTGCGGTGGTTGTGGTGGTTGTGGTTGTGGTAGTTGTTGTGGTGGTTGCAGCCGTCATCCAGATCGGGATTGTAGTCGTGATTGCACGAGTCTGAGTTGTCACGCGTCACTGTCATGGTTCGTTGTGTTGAGTGCTTGTGGGCTGTGGCACAAAAAAGAGCAAATTTGGGAATTGAACCTGTGGCACAAAAAAATCATGTGACAGCAGTATACCCAATACACCAAAGCAGCTACAACTTATTCTTTCAATAATTCTATATAAGCAGTACATGTTGGCACTAACTTAATCAAATTAATTTGTGTTTCAGCCCCATCACACTCTGCATGGCAATGCATCATCCACTGGGCCAACATGAGCCCCCTAATTTCACATGCTGCCTACTTAGATAGACTTGTAGATGAATGTAGAATAGTGCAAATATATTTTGTTTAGTGACTTCTACCACAAAAGCATTGACAATGCCTTTTGCAGGGCACAGTAGGGAAAACATGTAAGTTCAACTTGATTACATAATCCATTGTAAGCATACAAGTACAGGATGAGGTGAATAAACATTGAGAGCCACTGACCTTACTGTACCCTTGCCCCCCAAGAAGGGTTACCCCCCTACCCTCCTCAGGGGTAGGGGTACATCAAGGGTAACAACTCCTGTACCCTTACCCCTACCCTCCAATACCCTTGACCAATACCCCTGGGTTTTCCGTACCCCTGACAATCATTACTCCTATATGGGAGATGTCAAGGTGTTGTGGAAAGGGGTAATGGAATTGGCAACTCATAAGAACTTGAACACAACCCTGGGTCTGTGACAGTGTGAAGTTGATATGATTCAAGAACTCAGACCTAAGGTCCAAGTCTGATACAGATACATATTATATACAAAACAGGCCATGCCACTCCTAGCAATTGTCATACTAGGACTGCCACTAATACTACTAGCACTGGTACAAGTATGGCATCATATAGAACAGCACAGAAGGTGGTAGAAAGAAACAATGTATGAAAGTAAGTCATGAGGTCAATGCAGCACACATGGAAGGGATATATAAATTAGAAATTAGAAGACAGAAATGGTCCTGATGATAGCCCATGTGATGAGATATGCTGTGTAAATGTTCAGCCAAGGAAAAGGTCAGATGAAATCAGCATGTGCAGCCAATCATACAAGTTGAGTCATAACAGGATGGGTGTGAGAGAAGCAAGAGGGAGGGCAGGAGAGAGGGAAAGAGGGCAGGTGGCTGATATGGCAAGAGAGAGAGAGGGAAGACAAGGGCAGGAGAGAGGGTCCAGGAGAAGGTGGGAGAGTGTGAGTGAGAGAAAGCAGGAGAGTAGGAGGGAGGGAGGAAGAGGGAGAGAAGGAGGGAGAAGGCAATATGTATGCAAATACTGTAAGCAACCTTTAGCTTTTGTAGGAGAACACTTAAAAACAAGTACAAGACAACAAGATGAAGACCATGCCAGTGCACCATGGAGAAATAAGAAAGAGTCCTTAAGGCAGCTAGTTCGTCAGCCACTTTGTTACGATTGGCCACGCGTGTCACCTACGTTGACCGTTCAGCCTGAACCTTTGCCACAGTATTCCGTATCACATGGACTATCATTGGGACCATTTTCACATTTTGATTCCTACTTCTTACATCCCGCGCGACCTCTCGTACCCGTGACTCCTGATTACTTACTAAACACCTTCTGTCTCGTTCGACGTGGTTCCATATGACATCATACTAGTACAAGTACTAGTAGTATTGGTGGCGATCCTAGTACTGCAGTTCTTAGTAGTGGCGTGGCTCGATTCGTATTTAACATGTACTTCTTACGAACAAGGACCTTAGGTCTGAGTTCTTGAATCTCATCGACTTCACGCTGTCACACCCTGTGGGCTGCATCCAAGTCCAGTCAACTTGTCAGTTCCAACCTTCCTTTCTACGGCAATTGGAGATACTTCGTATCCACTCTATCGCTCGTATATTCACTACTCCGCCTAGGGTAATACCCTACGCTCTCGCATACTGTCGTCACCATATCCACGACCCTCATCGGGGGAGGTTTGGCAATCGCTACGCCAACATCGACGAACGAGCCCCTCGCACAATCGGTACTCCACGCTCGCCACTCAAGTCGAGTCGATACGTCCAGTCGAACGTAACACACTTGAGGGGACAAGGTACAGTGCTGGTTTCAGTTGGCAAGGGGTCGGTTCATTGACCAGGAAAACATGAGGGGATGAGATGAGAGCGAAGGGAGCAGCTAGATGGAGGGGAGCACACTGAAGGGAAGGGGGAAGCAAACTGGATGAAGATTCAAAGTAGTTACACAACACTATTTATACAGGTTTCATACATTTTATGATAGACACAATCAAAGAACAATAAGGGCCTGTTCGGCGCACAGAAACCTGTCTCTACCTGTCGCAGATTGCCGCTATCTCCCACCCAGGAGACAACAGCAATCTGCAACAGAAAAATCATGTAGCTTTTTCCCTGAACGCATCCGATATCTGAATGAGAAATGTAAATTTCTTGGCTGCTTATGTGAGGACAAAGTGTCACTCGGAGTAAGTGACTTGTCTGTTGCAGCGTTGCTCACTCCCTCCTCACGATCCCTTGAATCGGGGCCTCAATTATGTCCGCTGAGGATCTCATTCGTCTGGACAAGCATAAAAGTGGCTGGTATGGTTGTTCTTGCAGCTGCAAATGCCACACAGGCCTACAAGATTCGGAATAGCTGTACAACTTATTTCTTGTACAGACAGCACCTGTGTGCCACCAGTAACGAATGTACTGGAGAACTGGGTTCACCACGAGCACTAGGGTGGGACTGTGACCATGGAAGAACACAGCAGGTTCACACGTCTTCAAGAGTCGTGCGGCAGTCACAAAGAGACAGGGGTACTTCTGCGGTGGAGGTATGATAGTATCTGCAGATCTTGTATCCATTCCATGGACAATTTGCACTGGTTGGATGATCCAGACAGGGTTAGAGGTGACTCTTGTCGCGGGACCAGCGATAAGGCTTGCAAGCATGGATTTGAGGGTTGAGAGGGCTTTAGATCTGCTCCGAGATCTTAGGATAACTCAGCTTGACCTCTTGTAGAAGTAATAGTACACGCTGTTGGTTATAGTGATACTGAAAAGGCTCGATTTCAGTTCACCGTACAGACCAAAGCAGCCTTCATGCTTCAAGACATCCACCAATACCTCATATGTTGACTTGTGGTCTTTCGTCTCATTGGCAGCACACATTGAGAGGAAGTCTAGTGGGTACGTCGCTGTCATTGCTATGAAAGAGTCACTCAGGATTGTTGGCCGCAAGTTCAATTGATACTGTCAACCAGAACTCTTGCCAGAACTATGTTTAGTTTGTAGTGTGATGTGCATTAAGGGGCGTTCTAAAGTATCCAAAGTCACCCGAGAAGCTGTATGTTGAATGAAATGAGCAAAGTGGTGTATGTATACATGGCTGCTGTGTTGAGCCCATTTACGAGCACGTGCTTGTACCTCATATCTGGAAAGGTGACGTGGTGATGCATGTACATCATGTATATTACAAATACATCATGTGGTGTCACAGTCACCCCTGTGACAGAGGCAAGATAGAGATTTTGGAAAAAGAAATGACTTTTTGTCATTTCTTTTGTTGGCAGGGCTGCTGCAAGAAATTTTGTCACATTCTTTTGCGGAAATGTGCACCGAACAGCAAATTTTCTCAACATGGCAAAATGAGACAGAGAAAATATATTTGATAGGGTTGCCACGCAGCAATGCATGCACCGAACAGGCCCTAAAGTAAAAGCAAAACAAGTGTGAAACAATATAGTGCAATAGGATCTGATATAGGAATGAAGGGATGTATGGTGTACCCCCTAATCGGATTTTCGGTCGGTCAGATTTGTTGTGCTTGCTCCTAAAGTCTTCAGGTTCAAACTCCAACACACCAGTGCTCCCTCTATCAGATGGTTGCCCTAGCAATCAAGCCCAGTGGGAAGTCCATGGTTTCCAGTCGAACATCAGCGATTTCCCTCGATCTGATCAAAAATTCGAATTTTTGAGTTGTATAGTAGATAGGATCGATTAAATTTGATCAAATTTTGATTTGTTTCGACTAACAGCAACGTGTTTGAGGAGAATCAATGGGAAACAACGCCGTCCCGTTCTTTGCACACACCATAGAATAGATTTATAAAATGATAGCATTTGATCTGAATCTAATAAAAATACATGTATTGACTGTGGGTGATCTGAGTACATTCAACTATGTAAAACAGCACTCGATGCATTACACCCAGCCTCACACCCACACCCACACCCACTGCCACATCTACCATTGTCATTATCATCCAGCTGCCACCGCCATGCATAACTTGTGTGTCACTGCTCCCACATACTTGTGCTTGCTCATGGTAGTGGTCCATGTTGATGTCATTAGTAATGGATATCTGCATTCAAAAGTTTGACGACTTACCAAAAACATGAATGACTTGGTGATAAGCCAAGTCTGTGTGGAGGTGACTGGGGTGGCGGTCCATGGTTGGAGTGATTGGGTATGGCTTGGGTGGTGGGTCGTGTGGGCAAGTCAGGCAATAGGATTGGTAGCATAGGGTACTTCGCATCCCATGGCAGCAGGAGAGTATCTGAAACACCGATTAGTCCCCCCTTAGCCAGGAATGGAAGGTCGCTTACCCAGTACTCTCGTCCTCCTTGCACACAGTGTGGTCCCACCATACATGCATGGCATGTAATACCTCATGCTGCATACTCGGCATGCCATCTATGCCAATGGCCACTTTATTCCATCAGTGCACTGGCATGTCCCACCTGTTAAACCCTGTTCCTCTCTCAGCATCATATGAGTCAGATGCGTATGCGCAGAGCACAGTTTCTGGTGAGCAGGAGAGTAACTCATGCACAAATGCATCTGGGGCCATTGGGGACCAGGTGCGACTTGTAGTTGGAGAGGTGGAACATGAGAGGGTGTGCTGTCAAGGAGGGGATTGCGAAGGTTGTCATATATGTAGTGGAGGAGTGTACGTCGGCACACGTGTATTTGACCATGTCTTCTGGGAGTGGTCTGCATAGTGGGGTTAGGAGGAAGTAAGAGAGGATGCATTTAGGAACACATGAGAGTGGCTTGTGAGTGTGTGATGGCCTGGATAGTGGCAGTGCAGTGGCCATTGTTGTCCTGCACAGATTCGAAATGAGACAAAACAAAAAAGGGGGAGAAGTTCATCTACATGTTTGTGGATGGTTCGGGGAGGTGTTACGTGCGAGCTGCACGTGAGCCTGACTTAGGCAACGTAAGGTGAACGCGATGACTTAGCAACTTGTCAACTCTAGCACGAAGGCAGAGTATCGTCTCAACGCGCGAAGGCGGAGTCTTGCTTCAGATAGTAGCGCGGTCCGAGCGGACGAAGAGAGAGAGAGAACAGGAGCCTTCTGGATTCGATATGAGAAGTGTACAAGAAATCCAAGCTATCGACCACAACAGTCGATAGCTTCCTTATATAGTACCATACTGCAGCCCGCCTTCGTCAGCGAGACCGCCACTACTACTACTACTCCTCCTCTGCTGTGTAATCGTCCACGTATGATCAGTAATCGTAACACAAACTCATCAGTCATCATACAGTAGCCATCAGTCATCGTACAGTAATACTACCAGTAATCATCATCGTAAGAGTGTAAGCCGGTCAACGACATCATACCTGCACGTGCCTATACGTCCCATGACTTATGGGTTAGGTCAGATACATACCATGACCCGGGACGTTACAGGAGGGGTGAAGGAAGACACAATGGCAGTGGTAGCTGTAAGTTAGTAGGGGATGCAAGACGAGGGTAAACTCCGATGACTTACCAGTGTTAATAATGAAGGGATGACTGACATCATCAGACATGATATCTTCTCCAGATGATGGATGGTTGCAGTTGTAGTTACAGTATGTGGCGTGCGATGGGTGTGTAGAAGGAAGGGCACAATAGCTGACAATGGGGGGTGGGGGGTGAGAATGGGGAGGGTATATATGCGCGATAGTGGGGGATGTAAGACAAGGTCTTCCCCACACGTCAGACAAAGCAACTTCAAATTTTTTGAAGTCATCGTGCCTGCCCGTATTGCTAGTCATATAGCATGGCTGACGGAAAAAGTGTAACTTGAATGGCCTATTGGCTAATGTTTCAATTTTTGGTAACTCGTTCGATTCCCGGATTGTTTACTTTTTGTATTGTGTATGTACTCTACGCTACTCTCTCTCTTTGGCCCCGACTGTGGCACACAGCAGTGTATGACCCTGACCACGAAAATGACCGCTACATCAACAATGGCTGCAGTGGCAGCAATGGCGAGTGGTAGAGATATGCAAGTCAGGATAGCTGTCATGTATGCCTGTGACGAGCCCTGTCAATGTCAGTATAGGGTCTGGCAAGGTGGTGCGGAGATGCAGACGACAGATCATCAAAAACGACTTGAGTCGAATGTAGTCAAAGAAAATACATATGACGAAATAAAATATGATCAACAAAACCGAACAACTTCCCAGTGGGACTCACTATCAAGATCCATTCATCCAGGTGAATAAAAAATCATCCCAAGTCGAATGCAATCAAAAAATATATGCAAAATCAAATATAGTCAAAAAGATCTACGGACTTCCCACTGGGAATAGTGTTGCCACGGCTCAGCTCAAATTGGCTGAGCCAGCCGAGCCAAGCCGTTTTGAGCAGAGCCAAGCTGACAAATCGGCTCATGACCAAATTCAGCTCAGCTATGGCTCACGAGCTGGATGAGCTGGGCTAAGCCATGGCTCGATTTGGTCACCCCTAGTCCACCGAGCTGACCGGCGACGCGCGGTGGCTGAGCAGTACCCCCTGCTCAGCTTGGTGACAGCTCGTGACGCGTGACTTGAGGTTGACTGGCTGAGCCAGGAACGAGCTGCCTGAAAACAGAAAACCCTCAACGTTCAAGCTTTCAGGCTTCAAGCCCAAATGTTCAAGATCTCAGCATTCTCAACCCTCGCCCCTCACCCTCTTGACCCTTGCCCCCTCGCCCCTCGCCCTCTCGCGCCCCTTGCCTACCATTTGATTACCACCGCCATCGACACATTGCCGTGATTGCGCCAGCATGCCTTCCGTCGGCACGCAGGACCCGCACTTTTGTGTGCTACCTACACGTTGACGGTTCGCTGTCTGCACGCCTCTGTGACGTCTGGCCTGGTCTCGCGGGCGTTGCACTCTGCCGCCGTCTCACCACCATCACATCCACCTTGCTGACTCCAGCTCACTCCCAAGTGGCGCGGGAGAGGGGGAGGATGGGCCCCGCTTGGGCCCATCCTCTCCCTCTCCCTCGCCACCACCCTCACTCCTGGCCCCCTACTTTGACCACCCCCACCACTCTCACCACCTCCCCTCGCTGTCTCTCCAGCTCGCTCCCGAGTGGCGCGGGAGAGGGGGAGGATGGGCCCTGCTTGGGCCCATCCTCTCCCTCTCCCTCTCCCTTGCCACCTCGCTCCTGCCCCCCCACTTGGACCACCCCCACCACCCTCAACACCTCGCCTCGCCGTCACCAGCTCGCTCCTGAGTGGCACAGGAGAGGGGGAGGATGGGCCCCGCTTGGGCCCATCCTCTCCCTCTCCCTTGCCGCCACCCTCACTCCTGGCCCCCTACTTGGACCATCCCCACCATCCCCACCACCCCACCCCGCCATCTCCAGCTCGTTTCCGAGCAGCGCAGGAGAGGGGGAGGATGGGCCTGAGCAGGGCCCATCCTCTCTCTCTCCCTCACCACCTCGCCACTTCGGAATGCCTCCCACGCCTCTCCCACGCCTTGCTCCTTTAAACTCATCGCTGCTCTTGTTTGCTGCGGTGCCGTGTTAGACTCCATCTCTCCGAGCGGCGAGGGGGAGGGAGAGAAGGGATCCCACTCAGACCCCTCCTCTCCCTCTCCCTTGCCCCCTCGCCACTTGGATCTTTCCCCCTCCCTCGCCCCTCGCCCTCGCCCTCGCCCTCACCCTTGGACTCCAACCCCTCCCTTGTGTGCGTGGCCTGGGCCTCCTCAGACCCTGCTCTCCTTACAATTTCTTAGTAAATTTAGATTCAAATTTATTGTATTTTGTAGTAATAGATATACAATAAAGTGTCTTTTTTTCCATTGATGCCCCTCGCCTTCGCCGCTGCCCTTGCCACTGCCACTGCCCCCTGTTGCCATTGTTGTTGCTGCCATTGTGCAGCCATCTTCATCATTGTCATTGTCGTTGCAGCCCTGCCACATGGGGGACTGGGTACTGGGCTCAGACTGAGACTGTGACTGTCGCACTTGCGTGTCGCTTGAGTCTGGTGGCTTGGATTCCCACGCTCTCGTCTCAACCTCCCCTGGGTCTCATCTCTGGTCCATCTTGGCTCATTGGCTTGCTCAAACCTTCTGATTTTTTTTGTATTGCATTCTATCTTGTCTACTATGCGTGGATCTCGCAAGAGGGCACCTTCTACCCCCAGGAGGACTCCCAAAAGGCCCAGGACAAAGGGCAAGCAGAAGGAACTTCCTGGTGGGGCTCTTGAGATGTCTTTCCAGCTTGATGGTGTGTATTTATAGCTTGTGAAGTCTCCTGATTGGCTGATATTTGATTAGTTTCATCAGCAGCTGCTGAGACATCAGATACTGTGCGCCCTGTGCGCTTTGATCTAGGCACCACATCTATAGCTGCAGGTGGCTCCCCTGGACCCTCAGGGCAGCAACAGGCAGCAGAGGATCCCTTTATGGGTCCCACAGTCTCTCAGTGTTCCAATCAGGTGAGTATTTATTATATTAAATTTATTATACATTCTTTTAACAAATTAACACCAGGGAGTCACTCGCTCACCTCAGAGTGAGACTTTTAACCTCACAGTCAGTCCTGGCCCTCCTGGGTCAGATGAATCTCAAGAAGAGGGTGCTCCTGATGCCCTGGGACCTGCCACTGGCCCTTCAACTCCAACAAGGAGGGGTCAGAAAGCTGGTTCTAGGCTAACTGGTGCAGGTGATGATACCTTCAGATTCTTTCAACTTGATGATGAAGGGAAGAAGCTGTGTCAGTTCTGCTTGTAAGTTTATTTTTTATTTATTATTATTATTATTTTCTAATTTTTTACAGAGCACTTAAACAGAATAATCCAGCTGTCACTGTTCACAGATATCAAGCATCTACCGCCACTGGCCCTCTGCGTAACCATCTTCTGAACCACCATGCAGAAGAGTGGGTCAAGGCATGTCAACAGCACCATGTTGAGTTGAAGGGTCCACAGGGGAAAGCAGCCTTAGCAAAATTTACTGGAGTTCCTGTGGAGCACCATGCTGAGGTGCGGATCCCATTTACTCAAGACAACTTTCTAGATGCTCTGGTACAATTTATTGTTGCCACTGATCAGGTTTTTATCTTTTTTGTGTGTTTTATTTTTATTTATTTTTGCTAATTTATTTTAGGCAATCAGAATTGTTGAGAGACCAGAGTTTCGCCATCTCTGCCTTCAGCTCCGCCCTGAGCTGCACAATGCAGACATTCCTCATCAGACCACTATGCAAAAGCGCATACTGGATAACTTTTCAGAGGTAATCTACAATATGTCTAAGCATATTCAGGTGAGCTTGAATTAAATTATCATATTGCTGTCTGGCTAACTTCTTTTAGAGCAAGAGTGTTGGAAAGGTCTCATTCACCACAGATATGTGGACTGACCCTGACCTTAAGCCATATATGGCTGTCACAGCTCACTGGCTTGAGTTTGGTGGAACTCACAGTGAGAAAAAGCTAATCCTCAGAGCCTCCCTTGTGGGATTTCTCCACCTCCCTGGGACTCACACTGGGGAGAGGTTAGCTGAAGCATTTTATTTTATTATCAAGCACACTGGGCTTGAAAATAAGGTAATTTTTACTTTATTTATTAAAATTTAGCTAATTAATTTTATTTAGATTGGTTGGGTGACAACAGACAATGCATCCAACAACGTCACCATGATGAATGCCTTTGAGGCCAAACTGAAGGCTGAGGAACCTAATGCATTATTTTCAGCAGAGGACCATCACATCAGGTGAGTATTAATTACTTAACTTTTTTTTGCTAACACTTCTTAGGTGTTTTGCCCATATTGTCAACCTCACCTGCAAAGAGATGCTTAGAAAGGCATCTGAGACTGATTATGACCAAGTTGAGAAGCTTAGGAGGGTCATTAATTATGTGAGTCTTTTTTTCTCTTTTTGTTATAAATTATAATGTCACGGTTTGACATGTTACGGACTTATCATCAGCAGTATTACGAGGTCGAGGAGTTCGGGACACTTACTATACAGTTATGACTACGGTAGTAAGCCTCATTAGTCATGGACACTTACGCGTCGCCGGTCTTTGGGTTTCACCGGTGTTTCAGATTACTGTATGACTCAGTACTAGTATCACTGTACTAGGGTTTGGGTTTCTAGCTGCGCTTTAAAGCCAGTGCGTACTTGTATATAAACTGTTCAGTAAAGACCAAGGCTCTTCAGCTTGGTCTTCTTGAATCATCATCATCTTCGTCATCTACTTCATCTCTTCCAATCTATCGATTGAAGCTTATCCTTTGGATACCCTAGTGTCTGTTAAAGCGACCTAGTGGCAGTGCAACTTAGCTAAGTTGCCAGTGATAATCAATATTCATCCATACGCTTGAACGTCATGCTGCAGATCTGTTCAAGTCAAACAAGCGTTAGGTGATAACGCTACATTAAGACCAAGCTTCAACGTGGCGTCATCAGAAACTACAAGAGAACGTTGTCTGAACTGCAACAACCTCTGGTTCCAACACCGAGGTGCTGATAACGTCCCACAACGATTTCGCAAAAACACAGAGTACCGGTATAGTAAAACCACAGGTACTGAAGGATATCACGCCAAGAGTCGAGAAGACAACCAGACTGTCGCAGTTGAGTTTATTTACGATCAATACGTTTTGGTTGAAATTCGCTGGTTTCAACCTCAGAACAGAGACGGAGAGTGGGAAGGATTTCGAGCAGCCTTGGAAGATCTAGGCTGTGACATCTACATCAACGAACTTACACAGGAAGAAGTACGAGAATTGGACAACGCCACCTCGGCCTTCAGACCGACATCTACTACACCACCCCCATCACCAAGTACCAAGAGTGAAGCATCTCTTGAAGAACAAGCCTCTTCTCAATCACAACAAGGAGTAACTTTAGCAATCGCAACAGAATCACTATGATTAGGAGCAATGACGACGCTCACATCCCATGTTCAAACTCAGGCTACTATGGGAAGTTCATCTGCACAACCAGTTTATTCACTCACTAACTCACCAATGGCACCAACAGTCACGGCATTTCGAGCACTTACAGATGCTCAAAATCAACCAGGAAACCCCCCTCCAAATCCACCAGATGGAGGAGGTGGAGGAGGTGGAGGCGGTAACAATGGAGGAGGTGGAGCCAGACCACCTCTCGGAAATCCGCCAGCTCCAGTACCAGCAGCGCAAGCACCCGTACTGGCGACACATGACAAATTCTGTGGCAATCCACCTGCGATCTTCGTGGGTGATCGCGAGAAGGAAGAAGAATTCTTAATGCAATGGAGCTTATATGAAGGAATCAATTCCACTCACTCCATTATGCGCAACCCATATCAAAAAGCTATGTTGTTTCTCACCTACATTCAAGGAACTGCTGTAACCGAATGGGTAGGATCAATGGTGGCTTGGTTACGAGTCCAAGTGGATGTCAACGGACAGGATCCTTTCGACAACTGGTTATGGTACAACACCCACTCCTCGTTCATGAGGCAATATGCAGATACCTTAAAAGAAGAGAAAGCGCAAACGGAATTGTGAAAAGGTATCAAAATGGAAAGAGGGGATATTGACATGTACGTGGCAAAATTCGAACAACTGGTCAGATATGCTGGCTACAATATAGATCAACCAATGGTTCTCGATCTATTTGCAAATGGTTTACCGGGCAAATTGCATGAAACAATCTACCTCCACGACAATCCCACAGATTACGAAGATTGGAAGAGGGCGGCTATGAAGCGTCAAGGTCAATACCTTCACATAAAGAACAAGATTGACCAATACAAGACACCTTTTCGACCAACACCACCACCACCAAACTGGAGGCAATTTAGACATCATCTGGATGCAATGGATACGTCCGCAGATCGAGCCCGCGCCAAAGGCCGGCTAGCACACGCCGAAGACGTATTGGCTCAACCAAGGCCATATCTTAACAATACTTGACCCCCGTTCAAACCTCGTGAAGGGTTCTTGCAAAGGAGACAACCCCCAGATCTCAGGGAAGTAATTTGTTATAATTGTCAGAAGAAAGGACACCTCAGTCGCAACTGCTCTCAGCCACGTCAACCACGCAATCCACCTAAAACCTATAGCAATACAAGGGGTATAGAGGTGGTGGATGATCGCTCTGAAATCGGAGAAGATCTCCATATCGCTCAAATGGTAGCGGACAACCGCACTACTGAGGAAAGGAAGAACGACTGTGTTACGTGCGAGTAGCACATGAGCCTGACTTAGGCGATCGAAGGATGAACGCGGTGACTTAGCAAATGCCCAACTCTAGCACGAAGGCAGAGTGTCGTCTCAACGCTCGAAGGCGGAGTCTTGCTACTTTAGCTTGTAGGCTAGTCACGACCCCGAAGGATGAGAGGGAACTGAAACCGTTTGATAACAAGTCGAGAGTGGTACAAGAAATCCAAGCTATCGACTACAACAGTCGATAGCTTCCTTATAACCTATTCGCGCGATCCGCCTTCGTCAGCGAGACCGCCACTACTACTAATCTGCTAGTAATCGTCCACAGTTATACAGTCAGCACAACACAGGTCATCAGTCAGCGTATAGTAACCCATCAGTCAGCCATCAACCATCGTACAGTAATCGGTCAGTCATCAGTCGCTGTATAGTACAATAAGTGTCCCCTTGATCACGCCCCCTCGGTTATCAGTTAGGTCAGATACCTACTATGACCCGGGACGTTACATCACCCCCTTCACAAGGGTGAGCGCCCTCGCTCCACTACCCAATTAGGCACGGTAGTCAGCCCTACATCGGTCTCATGTTCATCTCGCACCCTTAAAATTGCGTGGGCTCTTCCCAGCCGTTTTGCCGAGTGACGCGCGCTGTTACGTTCCCACTGAACGTTGATCCGACTTGGATCCGATGGGTCTTCCTTGCTTCAACTCTGAGCAAAGCGCACGGCTTCTGAACTCAGGAACGACTTGAATGACTTGTAAAGGGCGAATAACCAATAAGGTCCCCTTAATACCGCCTAGCTTGAGGTTCGTCTCAAGGTGGCAACGCCTAACACTTAAGTTGGCAACAAGATAGTCACAAAGAACAATGACTCTGCTATAAGACTGTCTGAACTTCCTGAGAAGAGTACAGGTGGGTTTCAAGACAACTAAGCTAGCGAACCATAGCGCAACTTGTATAGTATTTATATTAAATGTCCGTCAAGCCCCAAAGGCGACACACATAGTATGAGTAACGAATAATGACTCACGTCAATCAGCATGAATAAGGCATCAATAAGCCATAAGTAAGCGTCCCCACCAATGAGTGACCAAGCACCTCCAACCAGTGAGTAAGCAACCACAGGGCGTCAGTCAGCCCACCTCATCGCATCAGTAAGCGAGAACAATAAGTAAGCGAGTGAGTAAGTGAATGTCTAAGCATCACCAAGCATGAATAATACCGATCATAAGCCAATAATAATGCATCTGTAAGCAATGACTCCGGCGCTAACACAGGCGCTCCTTGAACTAATCCATCAATAACACTTTCCCGAAAGGGGATTAAACCCGGCCCGCTGGAGTGCGTCCCAACGGCAGCCACGGCCCGCTGATATCGGCAGCCTCAGGTCGCTGGTCTTACACCACGCAATCGCTGTTTGTCGTCGTTGGTCGTCTTCAGGACACAACTGTCTTCCGCCAATTCCATGGCTTCTTCCAACGTCCCCTGAGTTATGGGTTAGGCCAGATACGTACTGTGACCTGGGACAATTCCATCCTACGCGCCCCCCTGACTTATTGCTTAGGTCAGATCCCGTGACCTGGGGGTTCTCACATGACCATGTCACGTGACCCTTAACCGTCCTGTAGTGATTCTCCTGCCAGCATCTGGCGTACTGCCGCGAGTTATCAGATTACTCACGAGCTGTCGAACTCTGCACGCCTCGTCATAAGCGAGGTAGCTGTCGTCTTCTGCCGCTACGAGTGCACGTACGGCCTCCTCTCCTTCGATGTCTTCTTCTGCACGTGACTCCCAGGTGTGCTCCTCTGGGTAATCTTGGCAATTCTTCCAGTGTTCATGCAGACACTTGTGCTGCTTGTAGGTTGGCGTAGGGTCTGAGCATAACACGCGCGGTCGACATGGACGAAGATGTCGTCTTCGAGCCGCTTGATCGCCGCCTCGAGCTCCTTGATGACCTCCTGGGACGCGCGGTAGCGCCTCACCTCGGCTGCTAGGGAAATATCTCCTAGCCGAGCGAGGGCTTCGTCAACCTGGCGTCGTCCCCGGAAGTCAGCGCCTAAGTATTGCAAATCCTCGCGTGAATACTCAGCGGCGGGTCCCATGTCGCGGCATGGCTCAGCGTGAATCTCCCCACGGTAGATGGACGAGTGGCGCCCCATGGTCCCAAAGACCTCTGGGTTGTCGCACATTCGTACCCGTACGTACCGGGCAGGGATGCGGCGCCCCTCATGTTCAATCACCATCGGCACCCAATTCATCCCGTTGTTGAGGACAAATCTGCTGGGAGTAGGCGATAGGGGACGGTGAGGGCACCTCGGCGCATCCGCTCGGCGCGTATTGATGGGTGAGGCGTCACGTGCCTCGGCGTATGAAGGGAGTCCTCGCATTGTGTATCCTTCCTCCGCAGTCGGGCCGTAGATGACAGCAACCGGAGGTGCTCCTCCTTCGTCATCCATGGCTTCATTGGTAACGTCATCGGTTTCTTCTTCGTGGTGAATTCGGGGGGGCACGCGCATAGGTGCGCAGTGGCAATGGTCTTGGGGGTTGTCGCATCGGGTACAGATGATGTTGGCGTCGTGATATGATCCGTCGGAGGACTCGCCACTGCTGTATTGATCGACAGCGGTGGTGGATGTGAAGGCGGTGGTGGGCTGAGTGATACTTGCCGCGTCAACCTCTGTATCCTCATCCGTCTCTCCTGCGGCGTCATCCTCGTCACTTGGTCCAGCCGCCAGGAGGTCATGACCTCCTTCAGCAGCCCGTAGTCCCTCCTCATCTTCCTCCACTCTTCCGCTTGCGGGTGTGGGGAATCGCCGGCGAGCCTCGGCCAGGTCTCGCTCGTCTTGGTCTCGTTCTGCTGCTGCCCTGACGTGTTCGACGGCGGAACAGAGTGGGTCGTCCACGTTGTTGTTGTCGTCATACGTGGTGAGGGTGTTGACGTAGGGGATCTCGTCAATGGCGACAATGGTGAGTGGGACATAGGACATGTTATAGTGGGTTGTGGGAGTTGAACCGTTTACAATCGCTGCTTTTATGTGAGTCTCAGCGGTTGGATTGGCTTGTTTGTACTCCCTTATCTTGTCGTCTGCATGCACATCGTCCCACGAGACCCACTCGTTATCCGAGTCGGCGTAGCCTTTCCACTTGATCAGGTATTGTAGTTTGCGCCCGCCCCGCGCCTTCTTGAGTCTAGTACTTTTTCGACCTCGTATTCTTCCACGTCTCCTACCAATTCTGGTGGTGGGCGTTGGTAATTTACGCCATGAGTCATTGTTTCTTTGTAAGGGGTCAGGAGATCTGTGTGGAAAACATCATGGATGCTCCACTGCGTGGGAAGTTCTAGTCGATAGTTTACGGGAGACATCACCTGGACGATCCGAAATGGTCCATGCCTCCTGGGCGCAAGCTTCGTGGTTGGCTGGTTAGTGCGTAGGTGGCGTCCTTCGAGCCAGACCCTGTCTCCTATCTGGTATCTGGGGGAGTCATGGTGCTTGATCCATGACTGTTGCGCGCGCCTCATGTGATTTTGTGCCTGTTCTCGTATCTCCTTCAATTGTTCTAGTCGCTTCTCAACTCTTGGTATGGGTGATTTCTTATCTGTCCAGTTAGTAAGAGGGTGATAGCCCATTAGTAACTTGAACGGCGTTTCGCGTGTGGACTCGTTAGTCCAATTGTTGTGTGCGAATTCTGCGAGCGCCAGATAATCTGCCCAATTGTTCTGTCGTTCGTTAGCCCATAACCTGAGGTACTGTTCCAACCATTGGTTGGTTCGCTCCGATTGCCCATCTGTTCGTGGGTGATAGGCCGTTGAGATATTTTGTTGTATTCCCAGGACCTTGCACAGTTCTCTTGTGAACTTCGATGCAAACCGAGGGTCTCTATCACTGATGATTTTCGTCGGTAGTCCGAACCGCGCCACGACATGTTTCGCATAGAGTAATGCGGTTTCCTCGCCCGAGATCTCCTCCTTGCATGGTATGAATATAGATGCTTTTGAGCAGTCGTGATCTGTGATTGTTAATACAGAGTCGTATCCTCGTGACACCGGAAGTTTGGTGATGAAATCTAGCGCTACCACTTCAAAGGGTAGAGCTTCCTCCTGAGGAAAGATCGGTTGTAGTGGCGCTTTTGTTTTCTGCGTATTGACCTTGCATCGTTGGCATTCGGCGCATCCTCGGACGTACTCTGCTATGTCTTGTTTCATCGTGGGCCACCAGTAGCTTCGTTCCACTAGTTGCGTCGTTCGGTTGATTCCTGGGTGACCATGAATGGGAGGATCATGATGTGTGGAAATGACTTCTCTGATTTCCTCCATTGGTCCTGTCATTACGAGCCGTTGTCCCTGGTACCACCAGAGTCCGGCCGCTTTCGTCAGTTTGTGGGGGTCGACCCACTTTCGTATCTTCTGTTCGTCCTGTTGTCGGGTGGTTGTGGTTGTTCGTACGAATATTTTGTCTGGTAGTACGACGACGTCTTCGTTGTCTTCTTCCCCTTGATCGTAATCGGGCCTTCGAGATAGTGCGTCGGCTCGTCCATTGGCCGTGCCTTTAACATGATGTATCTCGAAGTTGTATTCCGCCAGTTCGAGTACTTCCCTGGCGATTCGCCTACTGATTTTTTGGGGGTCTCGCCAGTATTTGAGGTTAAGATGATCGGAAAAAATGCGTACTTTGTGTGGCGAGCCTGCTAACAGGTGCCGCCAATTTCGCAATGCTTTTACGATGGCTAACAACTCTAGGTTGTAGATGTCGTAGTTGCGTTCGGCGGCATTGAGCGTTGCTGAATAGTAACCCACAGGATGTCGCTTCCCATCTTGTTTCTTTTGCAGTAGTACTGCTCCGACTGCAAATCCTGACGCGTCCACCTCTAGGTCGAATTGCTGGGTTTGGTCGGCGTGTGCTAATATGGGTTCTGTGGTGACTCGTTTTTTAAGCGTATCAAATGCTGTTTGATGTCTTGTTCCCCACTGCCATGGTTCGTCTTTTCGTGTAAGCTCGTTGAGCGGTTTGGCTATGTTGGCGAATCCTCTAATAAACTGCCGATAAAAGTTGCAAAAACCCAGGAATGATCGTACTTCCTTTACTGATGTGGGTGTTTGCCAATCGCAGACGCCCGAAATTTTGACGGGGTCCATGCGTGTCACCCCCTCTTCAAGGATTACCCCCAGGTAATCAATACTGGGAGCATTGAAGACACATTTCTCGGGTTTGAAGAAGAGGTCGTTCTTTTGTGCTATGGCGAGCACATCTTTGACTGCATCTTGGTGTTTCTTGATCGCTAGCGGTTGTCTTTTGGTTGCTATAGCGATATCGTCCATGTATACCCTGATTGTTGTTCCGGCTGCTTCGTGTTTCGTGATTATAGGTTGATAGATGGTGTTCATGAAGCTTTGGAATGTTGCCGGTGAGTTACACAAGCCAAAGTACATGACCGTCGGTTCAAATAATCCTCGACGTGTTTTGAACGCGGCCTTCGGCTCGTCTCCTTCCTTGATCCGGATGTTGTTGTATCCTTGTTGGACGTCGAGCTTGCTGAATATTTGTGCTCCTCCAAGATCTCTGACTAGATCATCAATAAGGGGCAGTGGGTACTGGTTTCGTATTGTCCATTCGTTGATTTTTCGGTAATCCTGTACGGGTCGTAGCTTCCCATCTTTCTTTTTGATAAAAAAGAAAGATGATGCGTACGGGGACTTTGAGGGACGGATATATCCCTTGTCTAGTTGTTCGTCAATAAATTCATCTAACGCTGCGTCTTCTACCCTTGTCATTGGGTATACTTTGCAGTCGATGACGTCTGGTGCTCCCTTCTTGAGTTCAATTGCATGATCGCAACTTCGTTTTGGTGGGAATCTTTTTGCTTCTTCTTCGCTGAATACTCGCGCAAATTGTTGGTATTCTTTTGGTACCTCGACGTTCTTGGTATATTGCTTGGCATCTATTGCAAGCTCGACGCTGATTGTCGTCCATACACTTGTTCTTCTATTGTCGCCACGATTTGTTTCTTGGCCTCGGTGGTGAACATTCGTGAGATTTTGACGTCATTTTGTTCTTCGTTGAGCAACCTAGCTAGCACGGTTCTTTTGTCGCTTGGGTTGACCGTTCGTAGCACGATAGGGAGCTGTTTTTCGTCAATAGTGGCGTGTCGCCAACTGAACCTTGGTTCATAGGTTGCGAGCCACGGGTATCCTAGCAATATGTCTTCCTTCCCGATGTCGGTGATTAGGAAGCGCATTTCTTTCTTTGTTCCTCCTGTTTCCACATTGAGCGTGAGGTAGTGCGTGATCTGCCCCGCTTTATTAGTGGTATCGTCGATGTTATAGATATTTTTTGGCTTATCTAGCGCCCATTGTCCCAACCCCATCCTTTTGATGAATTGTGGATGGATAAAGTTGTCAGTGGCTCCTGAGTCCACCAACGCTTTGATGTCGGCCATGTTGTAACTTGCACGAATGGATACTGGTACTCGCATAGATCGGTAGCGCATAATGTACACAGAGTTACAACGTATTGCCCTCACCCAGGCCGCCGGGTTCAGGCGTTTCCAAAATCCTGTCCCATCAACTGTTGTAGGACCAGGTCTTTGACTTCTTCGTCATCTCCTGCTACTCCTCGCAGCCATTCCGCTGCTTTCTCCTCTTTAGTTGGTGCTGTTTCGCCTGTGCGTGTCTGTGCATCTCGGCATCTTCTTGGTTGCCTACAGTCGCGGCTGATGTGACCCATTTTCTGGCAGTTATAACACTGCGTCTGGCTGTGGTCTCGCTTGAACTGTCTTTGTATGAACCCCCCTCGGGGTGGGAATGGTGGTTGTGGGGGCCTAGCGTTCCTGGGATGGTTCGCTATAATGTCTTCGGCCCCTGCCAATCGTCCTCGTACGCGATCTGCGGATGTGTCCATTCGATCGTCGTTCTGAAGTGGTGCTAGCAACTTAGCTAGTGCTCCTCCTGTTGTACGTCCTGGTTTGAAGGCGTCTAGATTCCCCCGGACCGTCTGCATGTGAATCCACTTCTGTTGCCTCTTCAGAGCGGATTCTCTCCATTCTTCATAGTTCCGGGGATCGTCATGTTGATACATGGTCTCGTATAGCGCGCGCGGTAGTCCTTTAGTGAAGTACTTGAGTGTTTGTTCCGCGTTAATGTTATATCCCGCATGTCGAACGAGTTGTTCGAACTGCGCGATGTAGTCGTCGATTTTTCCATCCTTCATGTGAATGCCTGCGTCGAGCTGGGCTTGTGCTCGTTCTTTGCTGAGAACGTCGCCGAACTGTCTTTGGAAAGCGTGGAGTAGATTCTCCCACAGCCTGTTGTCGAATTGGTTGGTGCCCGTGGCGACCTCGTTGACGAGCCATCGGCTTGCCGACATGACCCATTGGTTAACCGCGTTTCCCTGAATGTATGTGAGAAACAACATAGCTTTTTGATATTTATTCAGCATGGCTGAATGATTTGCGTTGACTCCCGCATAGACCTCCCACTGGAGGATGAATGCTTCGGCTTGTGACCTGCTTCCTGTGAATGTTGGTGGTGGGTTACCAATGAACTTGTCATTGCCCCCTTGGTGTGCGTTGTGGGCTACTGCAGGTCCTCCTAGAGGTGGTCCTCCTCCTGGTGGTCCTCCTCCTCCACCTGGCATTCCTCCTCCTGGTGGTCCTCGTCCTCCGCCTGGCGCTCCATTATCTCGTGGTCGCAAAGGCGGGAATGGCCTGTTCTCGGGTGATGGTACCCTGTTGCGGTTGAGCCGAAACTCGTAGAACATTTCTGTTCCTTCAGGGATGCTTGGTGCGTCGGGAACATCTGGTCCCATGGCTCGATTAGCAGCCTCCATGTCTTCTGGTTGTAGTTGCTGAACGTGGCCTGTCTGTTCGTTGATGACAAGCCGGGGTGGCGATATTTCTGTTTGAGTAGTCATGTAGCTGTATGGTATCCCTCTAATTGGTTCGGGGATATGTAACTCAGCTGTTTGTGCGGCTAGTGCGTCTACTTCTGGTGACTGCACTGCGATTTCTTCGGGTTCTATTTCTTCACTGCGTGGGGTTGGCGATTGTTCGCTGGTATGGCTTGATGCTGCCGGTGTTGTTTCTCGTAGTTGGAATTCGGTCCTTGGTGGTTCCGAGTCAAGGGTGTCTTCTTGGCCGTCTATGGGCCCTTGTTGGTCGATTGGTCGTGCGTCGACTAGTGGCACGTTGATGTGTAAGTCGTCGGCTGCTGGTCGTGTCGCCTCGAAATAGTTATTCGTGTTGCTCCACCTGAGCTCGACCCAGCAACAGCGTTCCCTGTTGAATACTACGGGATGGAATCGCTGTGCGGTAGCTGCTTCTGCGTAGTATCCTGTGTTGTTTTCTTCGGACCTTCTGGTATCTGGTACGTGTCGCCACCTTACTCGTCCTATAAGGTAACGAGTGGGTGCGTCCCGTTCCCTTGAGTTGATGCGATAGGGCACGAAGTCCCAGCCATCTTTGGTATTGAGAGTTGCCACGGCGTTCGAGTTAGGAGAGCTTGGATTTAATGTTATGTGCGAGTAGCACGTGAGCCTGACTTAGGCGATCGAAGGATGAACGCGGTGACTTAGCAAATGCCCAACTCTAGCGTGAAGGCAGAGTGTCGTCTCAACGCTCGAAGGCGGAGTCTTGCTACTTTAGCTTGTAGGCTAGTCACGACCCCGAAGGATGAGAGGGAACTGAAACCGTTTGATAACAAGTCGAGAGTGGTACAAGAAATCCAAGCTATCGACTACAACAGTCGATAGCTTCCTTATAACCTATTCGCGCGATCCGCCTTCGTCAGCGAGACCGCCACTACTACTAATCTGCTAGTAATCGTCCACAGTTATACAGTCAGCACAACACAGGTCATCAGTCAGCGTATAGTAACCCATCAGTCAGCCATCAACCATCGTACAGTAATCGGTCAGTCATCAGTCGCTGTATAGTACAATAAGTGTCCCCTTGATCACGCCCCCTCGGTTATCGGTTAGGTCAGATACCTACTATGACCCGGGACGTTACAGACTGGCTGCGAACAGCAGCTAACAAAACTGAAGAGTTCAAAGCATTGGCAATGCAGGAGTTGATGGGGAACAAGGATTTTGGGGACACCTAAACCTGACGGCCTGGGTGAGGCACTACGTTGTAACGCTGTATACATAACTCGCTTCCGTTCTATGCGAATTCCAGTATCAATCCGAACCAGCAACAACAAGGCCGATATAAAGACATTAGTGGACTCGGGAGCCACGGACAATTTTATAAACCCGCGATTCGTAAAAAGAATGGGATTGGGAGCGGTTTTATTACTGCAACCAAAGCAATTGTTCAATATTGATGACACTCACAACAAAAAGGGATCAGTCACTCATTTCGTCGATTTACAAATATTGACAAAAGGAGTTGTCAGAAAAATGAGATTCCTCCTTGCGGACATTGGAAAAGAAGATATTCTCCTTGGATACCCGTGGCTCAGCACTTTTGAACCAAAATTCAGCTGGAAACATGGGACCATCAACGAAAATATGCTACCCATCATAATCAAATCTTGTCATCCCCTGGTCAATACCAGTGTGGTAGCCAAAATACTTTCCGAAACGATCAAACACAATATCATTGCAAAATTGGAAGCGCAGTGTTCTATCAGAGGAGCAGCTACTGATCTCGCTATCGCCGCAGGACCAAAAGAAGAAATCATAGTACCAGAAGAGTATGACAATTTCAAAAAGGTCTTTAGCGAAGAAGAATCCCATCGATTTCCCCCTTCTCGGGAATGGGACCACGCGATTGAGTTCAAAACAAACACACCAGATCACATCAATTGCTCCATATATGAACTATCGCAATTAGAAGACCAACTACTACGAGAGTTCATAACTGAACACCTCAATAAAGGGTACATAAGACCCTCTAAATCGCAGTACGCATCACCATTCTTCTTTGTAAAAAAGAAGGACAGAAAGCTACGTCCGGTACAGGATTACCAACGAATCAACGAGTTCACTATCCGCAATAACTATCCTTTACCGTTGATCCAAACCCTCATCAAAGACCTTAGCGGTGCACACATCTACACCAAACTCGATGTACGATGGGGATACAACAACATCCGCATCAAAGTGGGAGACGAACTTAAGGCAGCCTTTAAAACACCTTATGGACTCTTCGAACCTACAGTGATGTTTTTTGGATTAACAAATTCGCCTGCTACATTTCAGTCAATGATGAATCACATATACAGAGACACGATCGCCAAACACGAAGCAAAAGGGACCACTATTCGTGTCTACATGGACGACATTGGTATCGCCACTCGGACAAATCTGAACGATCATGTCAAAGCAGTCCGAGATGTGCTGGCAGTCATGTTGAAATATGATTTATTTTTCAAGCCCGCAAAATGCACCTTTCACTCGCCATCTCTCGATTACCTGGGGGTAATCCTTGAAAAAGGGGTAACACGTATGGATCCCGTTAAAGTTGCAGGCATAGCGAAATGGCCAACACCAACCAAAGTTAAGGACGTACGATCTTTTCTGGGATTTTGCAATTTTTATCGCCTATTTATCAAAGGATTCGCATCAATTGCTAAACCGCTGAACGAACTCACCAAGAAAGCCACGGAATGGCATTGGGGTCCAACGGAACAACACGCGTTTGACATACTAAAAAGACGCGTCACAAGTGAACCAGTGCTTGCACATCTGGTATTACAAGATCAATTTGAACTGGAAGTAGATGCATCAGGATTCGCGGTGGGAGCGGTACTACTTCAAAAGAAAACTGATGGCAAAAGACACCCCATAGGCTATTACTCCGCGACGCTAAATGCAGCAGAACGAAACTATGATATCTATGACCTTGAACTACTGGCAATAGTCAAGGTGCTGCGTCATTGGAGACCTCTACTAGCAGGATCACACCACAAAATCAAGGTATTTTCGGACCACATGAATGTAACGTCCCGGGTCATAGTAAGTATCTGACCTAACCGATAACCGAGGGGGCGTGATCAAGGGGACACTTACTGTACGATACAGAGGGCTGACTGATCGGTTACTATATGCTGACTGATGACTGACTGATGGATTACTATACGATGACTGTATACCTGTGGATGATTACCTAGCAGATTAGTAGTAGTGGCGGTCTCGCTGACGAAGGCGGATCGCGCTAGTAGGATATAAGGAAGCTATCGACTGTTGTGGTCGATAGCTTGGATTTCTTGTATCATTCTCGACTTGTTATCAGAAGACGTGTTCTCTCTCATCCTTCAGGGTCGCGACTCGCCTACAAGGTACTCAAGCAAGACTCCGCCTTCGAGCGTTGAGACAACACTCTGCCTTCGTGCTAGAGTCAGGAATTTGCTAAGTCACCGCGTTCAACTCTTTAGTCACCTAAGTCTGGCTCACGTGCTGCTCGCACGTAACATTAAATCCAAGCTCTCCTCTATCGAATGCCGTGGCAACTCTTAACACCAAGGACAGGTGGGACTTCGTGTCCTATCACATCGACTCAAGGGAACGAGACGCACCTACTCGTTACCTTATAGGACGAGTAAGGTGGCGACACGTGCCAGACACCAGAAGATCCGACGAGAACAACACAGGATACTACGCAGAAGCAGCTACCGCACAGCGATTTCATCCCGTAGTATTCAACAGGGAATGCTGTTGCTGGGTCGAGCTCAGGTGGAGCAACACAAACAACTATTTCGAAGCAACGCGACCAGCAGCCGACGACTTACATATCAACGTACCACTAGTCGACGCACGACCAATCAACCAACAAGGGCCCATAGACGGCCAAGAAGACACCCTTGACTCGGAACCACCAAGGGCCGAATTTCAACTACGATCAGAAACAGTGGCAGCATCAAGCCATACTAGCGAACGATCACCAACCCCACGAAGCGAAGTAATAGAACCCGAAGAAATCGCAGTACAATCACCAGAAGTAGAGGCATTAACCGCGCAAACAGCTGAGTTACACATCCCCGAACCAATCAGAGGAATACCATTCAGCTACATGACTACTCAAACAGAAGTATCGCCACCCCAAGTATCGCCACCCCAACGCGTCATCAACGAACAGACGGGCCACGTTCAACAACTACAACCAGAGGACATAGAAGCAGCTAACCGAGCTATGGGACCAGACGTCCCTGACGCACCAAGTATCCCTGAAGGAACAGAAATGTTCTACGAGTTTCGGCTCAATCGTAACAGGGTACCATCACCCGAAAACAGGCCATTTCCGCCCTTAAGACCACGAGATAATGGACCACCAGGCGGAGGAAGAGGACCGCCAGGAGGAGGACCGCCAGGAGGAGGACCGCCAGGAGGAGGACCGCCAGGAGGAGGACCGCCAGGAGGAGGACCACCAGGCGGAGGAGGAGGACCACCTCTAGGGGGGCCTGCAGTAGCCCACAACACACACCCAGGGGGAAATGACAAGTTCATTGGTAACCCACCACCAACATTCACAGGAAGCAGGTCACAAGCCGAGGCATTTATCCTCCAATGGGAGGTCTATGCGGGAGTCAACGCAAATCATTCAGCTATGCTGAATAAATATCAGAAAGCTATGTTGTTCCTCACATACATTCAGGGAAACGCGGTTAACCAATGGGTCATGTCGGCAAGTCGATGGCTCGTTAACGAAGTCGCCACGGGCACCAACCAATTCGACAACAGGCTGTGGGAGAATCTACTCCACGCCTTTCAAAGACAGTTCGGCGATGTCCTCAGCAAAGAACGAGCACAAGCCCAGTGTTACGATTGTGGTCTGACTTAGACCTCCACACGCGATGGCAAGTAACGTGACTTAGCGACCCGTGTCAACACACGAAGGTGTGACTTTGTCTTGAGGACTCTTGAAAGAGCCTCCCTAAGAGAGCGACGGATAGAGATGGGATGAAGAGGAATCCGACTAGATTCGAGAATGATACAAGAGAGTCAAGCTGTCGACTACATCAGTCGACAGCTACCTTATAACCGATTCTTGACTGTACGCCTTCGTCAGCGATACAGCCACTACTACAAGTGCTGGGTAATCGTCCACTAACACAAACGCCACAACTACTACTCTCAGTCATCGTACAGTAAGCCTTCAGTCATCGTACAGTAATCGTATCAGTATCAGTAATCAGCATCGTATGAATGAGTAATCGTCCCCGTAGATCACGTCCCCTCGCTTATGAGTTAGGCCAGATACTCGCTATGACCCGGGACGTAACACCCAGCTCGACGCCGGTATTCACATGAAGGATGGAAAAATCGACGACTACATCGCCCAATTCGAACAGCTCATTCGACATGCGGGATACAACATCAATGCCGAACAAACACTCAAGTACTTCACAAAAGGACTACCATGTGCGCTATACGAGACCATGTACCAACACGATGACCCCCGAAACTATGAAGAATGGCGAGAATCCGCCCTGAAAAGGCAACAGAAGTGGATTCACATGCAGACGGTCAGGGGGAATCTAGACGCCTTCAAACCAGGGCGTGCAACAGGAGGAGCACTAGCTAAGTTGCTAGCACCACTTCAGAACGACGACCGAATGGATACATCCACAGATTGCGTACGAGGACGATTAGCAGGGGCCGAAGACATTATAGCGAACCATCCCAGGAACGCTAGGCCCCCACAACCGCCATTCCCACCCCGAGGGGGGTTCATACAAAGGCAGTTCAAAAGAGACCACAGCCAAACGCAGTGTTACAACTGCCAGAAGATGGGACACATCAGCCGTGACTGCAGGCAACCCAGGAGGCGCCGAGACGCGCAGACACGTGCGGCCGAAACAGCAATGACCAAAGAAGAAAAAGCAGCGGAATGGCTGCGAGGAGTAGCAGGAGATGACGAAGAAGTCAAAGACCTGGTCCTACAGCAGTTGATGGGACAGGATTTTGGAAACGCCTGAACCCGGCGGCCTGGGTGAGGGCAATACGTTGTAACTCTGTGTACATTATGCGCTACCGATCTATGCGAGTACCAGTATCCATTCGTGCAAGTTACAACATGGCCGACATCAAAGCGTTGGTGGACTCAGGAGCCACTGACAATTTTATCCATCCACAATTTGTCAAGAGGATGGGGTTGGGACAACGGGCGCTAGATAAGCCAAAAAACATCTATAACATCGACGATACCACTAATAAAGCGGGGCAGATCACACACTACCTCACGCTTAACGTGGAAACAGGAGGAACCAAAAAAGAGATGCACTTCCTAATCACCGACATCGGCAGGGAAGACATATTGCTAGGATACCCGTGGCTCGCAACCTATGAACCAAGGTTCAGTTGGCGACACGCCACTATTGACGAGAAACAGCTCCCTATCGTACTACGAACGGTCAACCCAAACGACAAAAAGGCCGTGCTAGCAAGGTTGCTTAACGAAGAACAAAACGACGTTAAAGTCTCGCGAATGTTCACCACCGAAACAAAGGAACAAATCGTGACAACAATAGAAGAACAAGTGTATGGGCGACGATCAGCGGTCGAGCTTGCGATAGATGCCAAGCAATATACCAAGAACGTCGAAGTACCAAAAGAATACCAACAATTCACACGGGTATTCAGCGAAGAAGAAGCAAAAAGATTCCCACCAAAACGAAGTTGCGACCACGCAATTGAATTCAAGAAGGGAGCACCAGACGTTATCGACTGCAAAGTATACCCAATGACGAGGGTAGAAGATGCAGCACTGGACGAGTTTATTGACGAACAACTAGACAAGGGATATATTCGTCCCTCAAAATCCCCGTATGCATCATCTTTCTTTTTTATCAAAAAGAAAGACGGAAAGCTACGACCCGTACAGGACTATCGGAAGATCAATGAATGGACCATACGAAACCAATACCCACTTCCCCTTATTGATGATCTAGTCAGAGATCTTGGAGGAGCACAAATATTCAGTAAGCTCGACGTCCGACAAGGGTACAACAACATCCGGATCAGGGAAGGAGACGAACCTAAAGCCGCATTCAAAACACGTCGGGGATTATTTGAACCGACTGTCATGTACTTCGGCCTATGTAACTCACCGGCGACATTCCAAAGCTTCATGAACACCATCTATCAACCAATAATCACGAAACACGAAGCGGCTGGAACAACAATCAGGGTATACATGGACGATATTGCCATAGCAACCAAGAGGCAACCATTAGCAATCGAGAAACACCGAGATGCAGTCCGCGACGTGCTCACCATAGCACAGAATAACGATCTCTTTTTCAAACCCAAGAAATGTGTCTTCAACGCTCCCAGTATTGATTACCTGGGGGTAATCCTTGAAGAGGGGGTGACACGCATGGACCCCATCAAAATTTCGGGCGTCCGCGATTGGCAAACACCCACATCAGTAAAGGAAGTACGATCATTCCTTGGTTTTTGCAACTTTTATTGGCAGTTTATCAGAGGATTTGCCAACATCGCCAAGCCGCTCAACGAGCTTACACGAAAAGACGAACCATGGCAGTGGGGAACAAGACATCAAGCAGCATTTGACACGCTTAAAAAACGAGTCACCACAGAACCCATATTAGCACATGCAGACCAAACCCAGCAATTCGACCTAGAAGTGGACGCGTCAGGATTTGCGGTCGGAGCGGTACTATTGCAAAAGAAACAAGACGGAAAGCGACATCCTGTGGGTTATTACTCGGCAACGCTCAACGCCGCCGAATGCAACTACGACATTTACAACCTAGAATTGTTGGCCATCGTAAAGGCATTACGAAACTGGCGACACCTGTTGGCAGGCTCGCCACATAAAGTACGCATTTTCTCCGACCACCTTAACCTCAAATACTGGCGAGACCCCCAAAAGATCAGTAGGCGAATTGCCAGGGAAGTACTCGAACTCGCGGAATACAACTTCGAGATACATCATGTCAAAGGCGCAACCAATGGACGCGCCGACGCACTATCTCGGAGGCCCGATTACGATCAAGGAGAAGAAGACAACGAAGATGTCGTCGTACTACCAGACAAAATGTTCGTACGAGCAACTACGACCACCCGGCAAGAGGACGAACAGAGGATACGTAAGTGGGTCGACCCCCACAAGCTGACGAAAGCGGATGGGCTCTGGTGGTATCGAGGACAACAGCTCGTCGTAACAGGACCAATGGAGGAAATCAGAGAAGTAATCTCCACACACCACGATCCACCCATTCATGGCCATCCAGGAATCAACCGAACAACGCAATTAGTGGAGCGCCACTATTGGTGGCCAACAATGAAACAAGATATTGCGGAATACGTTCGAGGATGTGCAGAATGTCAACGATGCAAGGTCAACACACAAAAGACAAGAGCACCGTTGCAACCAATATTTCCGCAGTCCGAGGCGCTGCCATTTGAGGTGGTGGCACTAGATTTTATTACGAAGCTTCCAGTATCGAGGGGATACGACTCGGTACTCACCGTCACAGACCATGACTGCTCCAAAGCAGCCATTTTCATACCATGCAAAGAAGAGATCTCGGGAGAAGAAACTGCGACACTATACGCAAAACATGTTGTAGCGCGGTTTGGACTACCCTCAAAGATCATCAGTGACAGAGACCCCCGGTTCGCGTCAAAGTTTACGAGGGAGCTATGTCGTGTTCTGGGAATACGACAAAACATCTCAACAGCCTATCATCCACGAACTGATGGACAATCGGAACGGACTAACCAATGGCTGGAGCAGTACCTCAGGCTTTGGGCTAACGAGAGACAGAACAATTGGGCGGACCATCTGGCACTAGCGGAGTTTGCACACAACAATTGGGCAAATGAATCTACATGCGAAACGCCATTCAAGTTACTAATGGGCTATCACCCTGTTACTAACTGGACAGATAAGAAATCGCCAATACCAAGGGTCGAAAAGAGACTAGAACAATTGAAGGAGATAAGAGAGCAGGCACAGAATCACATGCGGCGCGCGCAACAGTCATGGATCAAGCATCGTGACACCCCCAAATACCAGATAGGGGACAGGGTCTGGCTTGAAGGACGCCACCTACGCACCAACCAGCCAACCACGAAGCTTGCGCCCAGAAGGCATGGACCGTTCCGGATCGTCCAGGTGATGTCTCCCGTAAATTATCGACTCAAACTTCCCACACAGTGGAGCATCCATGATGTCTTCCACACAGATCTCCTGACCCCTTACAAAGAAACGAAGACTCATGGCGTAAACTATCAACGCCCACCACCAGAACTGGTAGGAGACGTGGAAGAATATGAGGTCGAAAAAGTACTAGACTCAAGAAGGCATGGAAGGGGGCGCAAACTGCAGTACCTAATCAAATGGAAAGGCTACTCCGACTCGGACAACCAGTGGGTCCCGTGGGACGACGTGCATGCGGACAAAGAGATAAGGAAGTACAAACAAGCCAATCCAACGGCCGAGACTCACATAAAAGCAGTCTCAACAGGACCTTTAGGAGACGCATCTTCCAAACCCACTATTACCATGTCCCATGTCCCACTCACCATCATCAGCCTTGACCTCCCTCACACCAGTGAGCTCACCACATACGACAACAACAACAATGTCGATGACCCCTTCTGCTCTGCTGTCGAACATGTCAGGGCAGCAGCAGAACGTGACCAAGACGAACGAGAACAGCGAGAACGAGACCTGGCCGAGGCTCGCCGGCAATTCCCTACACCCGCAAGCGGAAGAGTGGAGACAGATGAGGAGGGACTACGGGCTATTGAAGGAGGTGATGACCTCCTGGCGACTGGATCAGGTAACGAGGATGACGCCGCAGGAGAGACGGATGAGGATACAGAGGTTGATGAGGCAAGTATCCTCCAGCCCTCCACCGCCATCACGTCCACCACCGCTGTCGATCAATACAGCAGCGACGAGTCCTCCGATGGCTCATACCACGACGCCAACATTATCTGCACCAGGTGCGATAATCCCCAGGACTACTGCCATGCGCATCCCCCCTCGAATCAACAACGACGAAGAAGAAGAAGACGCAGACATTGCCGACGAAACCGTGGATGACGAGGAACGACCACTGCCAATTGCTGTCATCTATGGACCGACTGCGGAGGAAGGGTATGCTGGGCGAGGGCTACCATCTTACGCCGAGGCACGCGACGCCTCACCCATCCATACGCGCCGAGCGGATGCGCCGAGGCACCCTCTCCGTACCCTATCGCCTACCCCCAGCGGCTTCGTCCTCAACAACGGGATGAACTGGGTACCGATGGTTATCGAGCACGAGGGGCGTCGCATTCCCGCCCGATATGTGCAGGTGCGAATGTGCGACAACCCGGAAGTTTTCGGGACCATGGGGCGCCACACGCCAGTATACCGAGGGGAGATCCACGCTGAACCATGCCGAGACATGGGGCCCGCTGCTGAGTACTCCCGCGAAGATTTGCAGTATTTAGGAGCTGACTTCCGGGGACGGCGCCAGGTCGACGAGGCCCTTGCTCGGCTAGGGGATATCTCCCTGGCAGCCGAGGTAAGGCGCTACCGTGCATCCCAGGAGGTCATCAAGGAGCTTGAAGCGGCAATCAAGCGACTCGAGGACGACATTTTCGTCCACGTCGACCGCGCGCGTCACTCGGCAAAGCGGCTGGGGAGGGCTCACGCTATTTTGAGGGTACGAGACGAACATGAGACGGATGTAGGGCTGACCGCAGTGCCTAACTGGGTAGTGGAGCGAGGGCGCTCACCCTTGTGAAGGGGGTGATGTAACGTCCCGGGTCATAGTAAGTATCTGACCTAACCGATAACCGAGGGGGCGTGATCAAGGGGACACTTACTGTATGATACAGAGGGCTGACTGATCGGTTACTATACGCTGACTGATGACTGACTGATGGATTACTATACGATGACTGTATACCTGTGGACGATTACCTAGCAGATTAGTAGTAGTGGCGGTCTCGCTGACGAAGGCGGATCGCGCTAGTAGGATATAAGGAAGCTATCGACTGTTGTGGTCGATAGCTTGGATTTCTTGTATCATTCTCGACTTGTTATCAGAAGACGTGTTCTCTCTCATCCTTCGGGGTCGCGACTCGCCTACAAGGTACTCAAGCAAGACTCCGCCTTCGAGCGTTGAGACAACACTCTGCCTTCGTGCTAGAGTCAGGAATTTGCTAAGTCACCGCGTTCAACTCTTTAGTTGCCTAAGTCAGGCTCACGTGCTGCTCGCACGTAACATGAACTTGCGATACTGGAGAGAACCTCAGAAGATTAGTCAGCAAGTCGCAAGGGAAGTACTGGAATTATCAGAATACGATCTTGAAATTCACCACATAAAAGGAACGGCAAACGGACGGGCCGATGCGTTATCAAGACGACCTGATTATGATCATGGGGAACAAGATAACGAAAATGTTACAGTGCTGCCAAACAAGTTGTTCATATGAACTACAAATGCGCACCGTACTGGGATGCCTATCCATCCTCCGTCAACCTTTGCAATAGAAGAAATGATGCCAAAGAACGACAAAGAGGCGCAAGACAAAAATATCATCAAACTGTGGGTAGATCCTCATAAACTCAAAAGGATCAATGGGGTATGGTATAAGGAAGGCAGAAGAGTAGTCACCAAGGGAAGTGAAGAGCGAAAGTCGATTATTGCGGCTCATCACAACACCCCAGTACATGGTCACCCAGGGATCAGTAAAACCGGCAAAATAGTGGAACGATACTATTGGTGGCCAACAATACGACAAGATGTGTTGGCATATGTCAGGGGCTGCGCCGAATGCCAATGACACAAAATCAACAATCGCCCTATTAGAGCTTCATTACAACCGATATTCCCTAAACCAGAAGCTATGCCATTCGAAACTATCGCTCTCGATTTTATTACTAAATTACCAATTGCACACGGTTACGATTCTATCCTTACAGTCACGGATCACGACTGTACCAAGGCATCTGTGTTTATCCCTTGCAACGAGGAAATCGATGCAGAAGAAACGGCTGCATTGTATATCAAACACGTGTTCATGCAATACGGATTACCAAACAAGATCATCAGCGACAGAGACCCCCGGTTCGCATCAAAATTCACAAGAGAATTGTGTAAACAACTGGGGATTAGTCAAAACATCTCTACCGCATACCACCCTCGTACCGATGGACAATCAGAATGGACCAATCAATGGCTAGAGCAGTATCTTCATTTCTAGGTAAACGAAAGACAAGACAATTGGAATCTTTATCTTCCAATAGCAGAATTCACGCATAACAATTGGCCCAGTGAGGCAACAGGACAGTCTCCATTCTTCTTGCTGATGGGGCATAATCCTCGTGCTGATTGGAATTCTATGCCTAGTCCTATTCCACAAGTAGCGCTACGCCTGGACCAATTCAAACAAGCACGGGAACATGCTCAAAAACAAATTATCAAGGCACAGAGGTCATGGGTATCACATAAAGATACGCCCAAGTTCCAAAAAGGGGATCGCGTATGGCTAGAAGGACGTCACTTGAGGACTTATCAACCAAGCGCCAAACTTGCGCCCAAAAGACATGGACCATTCCAGATTGTACAGGTGATGTCCCCTGTCAATTATCGATTGGAATTACCTGCCAAATGGAGTATCCATGATGTGTTTCATATCGATCTTCTCACCCCCTATCGCGAGACTTCCTTTCATGGACCAAATTTCTCAAGACCTCCCCCTGAATTAATCGATGGAGAAGAAGAATACGAAATTGAGAAGATTCTAGACCAACGGCAGTTCGGCAGGACAAGGCGCAAACAATTCCTTATCAAATGGAAGGGGTATCCAGACTTGGAGTCGCAGTGGGTCAACGCCACTGACGTGCATGCCCCTGATGCCTTAGCTGAGTTCAAACGGTCTTTGAATCCTGCTCCCTCACGTATAAAAGCAGGCCAATCGTTAGACGAAGCACATCAGTTCTTTCTTCGACGGACCATGACCACTGCTTCCTCTACTTCGTCTCCATCCCCAATCGCGTCTTATTATGTCCCTCACATTCAACCACGAACCTACGCAGAAGTCACCGCTCCAGCCACCGTCCAACCCAACTATGAAGAAATCGCCGCCGCCTTCCGATGCATTGAACCCAACGATGTTATCCCCGAAACCCCTGATGTATGCGGACACGACTCTTGAGGACTGGAGGAAGACCCATCGGAGGTGGAAGAGGGAACAACTACTCACATCGAGAACCTCCTTGTTCCACAGATGCTTATCAGGATTCCAAGCGTCTCCGACACCAGTAACGTGGGCAAGGTTTGTGGAAGTTGTAAGCAAACCGCCCTGTCATGTCCAGGCCACCCTGACGCCGACTCATCCCACATCCACTACAACTGTGGACAACTCATCTATAATTGCACATGTAACAACGACCCCATCCGCATCCCGCCGCTGCCAACGCCTCAATATATCAATGTCGACCCCCCTACCAACGTCATCATGGACCCCACGATGTCCTGGGGTATTCACATCTGTGCCACGCTCCGAGCTCGAGAAGATGACTCGGATAAAGAAAACCAAGATCCCCGCAAAATATCGGGACCGCAAGATGAAGGGGTACCACTTGTGCCACGGAGGGTGAGGCGAGGAAGAAGAGCTGGTATGGGAGCAGCAAAAGAAAGCCCTTGTTTCCCCGATTATCGCGGAGGAGGAGTTCGAGCTGATCAACAGCGCGCGCAGGACAAGGCAGACACCCCTGACAGATTCGAGCTGAACATCCCCCCTAGATTCATCGCGTTCTGGATGACCATCAACAGTCACCTCACGGTTGCCAAGTACATCCATGTGATGTCCAGCAACAATCCTATCGTTTATGGATGCATGGAGAAAGGGGGCGAGATACAACAAGGTGAAGTACACGCTGCTCCCGATTTCGATTCAGTCGAGCGCGATTACACACATGATCAAATGTGTTATCTTCGACAGGACTATGGTGATCACCATGGGGTCGACTTGGCCATGGCACAGATCCCAGACCGGTCCTTGTGGGCCGAGGTCCTTCGTTATCAAGAATTGTCAGCTCGATACTCCGAACTCGCTGAGCGAATCACCGCTCTGGAGAATGAGCGGTACGTGGTTGGCAATGAAGTAAGGAAGTGTACGCGCCGCCTTGAAGCTGCCAACGCGTTGCAGAGGATTATGGATAAGGAAGTGACGGTTACCAGAGGTGCAAGGATTATCCCTTGGGTTTTTGAACGTGGACGTTCTGCCTGAAAAAGGGGTAATGTCACGGTTTGACATGTTACGGACTTATCATCAGCAGTATTACGAGGTCTCGGAGTTCGGGACGCTTACTATATGGTTATGACTACGGTAGTAAGCCTCATTAGTCATGGACACTTACGCGTCGCCGGTCTTTGGGTTTCACCGGTGTTTCAGATTACTGTATGACTCAGTACTAGTATCACTGTACTAGGGTTTGGGTTTCTAGCTGTGCTTTAAAGCCAGTGCGTACTTGTATATAAACTGTTCGGTAAAGACCAAGGCTCTTCAGCTTGGTCTTCTTGAATCATCATCATCTTCGTCATCTACTTCGTCTCTTCCAATCTATCGATTGAAGCTTATCCTTTGGATACCCTAGTGTCTGTTAAAGTGACCTAGTGGCAGTGCAACTTAGCTAAGTTGCCAGTGATAATCAATATTCATCCATACGCTCGAACGTCACACCGCAGATCTGTTCAAGTCGAACAAGTGTTAGGTGATAACGCTACATATAAGCTTATATTATAAAAGATTCGCAGCTCATCATTGAGGCGTGATCTATTCTCCAAGATTTTATAGGACTTAGACCCAGATAAGACACCATTGCAGCTAATTAGAGATGTGGAGACTAGGTGGTCATCCACCTTCTTGATGATTAAGAGAGCAATGGTGTTAAAAAAGGTAAGTTTTCAAATTTGAATAAATTCTGCTGCTGAGTTCAAGTTAGGCAATTATGAAATTTTATGAGGAGAATCAAGGCCTAGAGCGGTTGTATGAGCATGATTGGGATTCCCTTGAAGTACTTAGGCGAATTCTTATGGTATGCACATATTTTTTCTTTCTAATTGTATATTTTAATTTCTTTATTAGTGTCCCTTCTATTATCAACAAGCACTCTCTGCTGAGAAGACACCAACACTTTGCAATGCAGTTTCTGCATTTGAGGGCTATCTGACCTCTCTGAAAACTTTGCAGAAAACCCTCACAGATGAGGGCAGAGATGTGGGGGCTATTATTGATGAAGGAATTGCTAAGCTAGAAGACTACTACAACCAGGCTGTCCAGACTCCTGCATATTTGATGGCAGTAGGTGAGTGACTCTTTTACTGTGTAAACCTGAAGAGCCATTTATGCCATAAACAGTTCTTAACCCTGTATCAAAGCTTGCCTGGTTCCACCAGAATTATAGCTCAGATGATACTAAGAAAGTGAAGGATACCTTTATCCAGGCAGTGAGTGGGTTTAATTTTCTTAAGCCATTTTGAAACTGAAATCTTAAGTAGTTAAGGCCATTTCATACCCCACCTGCAGCCCCTGCTAGATCAGGTACACTCCCTCCTCCCACTGCACCATCTAGTGAGATGGAGACTGCCTTGGCATTTCTTGGTGTTGGTCCAGTGCATGGCTATAATCCACAGGCTGATACCTTAGAGGGTGAAGTTGAGGAGTACCTTGCTGCCCCACTTAAATATGCCAATGCTGTGGAGTTCTGGCAGGTGAGTAGAAGACTGTTCAGTATTAAGGAGTACTAATAGTAATTTGGATGGCAGGACCGCAGAAGACAGTGGCCAACACTTTTCAAGTTGGCTATGGACTTACTTCCCATCCAAGGCACTTCAGTACCATGTGAGTGTGTCTTTTCAGCTAGCAACGAGACAGCTAGGTCCAGAAGAAACTGCCTTGGGCCCAAGATCATGGAGGCAACACAGATTCTCAAGTTCAATGCAAAGAAAGAACTTAATTTTACTGAAGGACAAAGGGAGACAGATGAAGTAGAAGAGTTGGAGGGAGAAGAGGCAGCCATTCCAGTTGAGGATTTAAGGGCTTATCTTAAGGAAATGGATAAGCAGTAGTTTGAAAAGATTGACATATTATTTACTTTTGCCTGTCATTGTACCAAGGAACAACCACAGCCATATCTATCATGTGTTGATGACTATCATGTCACCCCCCCTCCATGTCCTCTTTACTCACTTCTCTCACCCTTGCCCTTACTCTATGCTTGCCCTCCTCTTCACTGATCATGTGATGCTCCATTCATCTCTCACCTATGCTGTAACGTTTCCACTGAACATTGATCCGACTTGGATCCGATGGGTCTTCCTTGCTTCAACGCTGAGCAAAGCGCACGGCTTCTGAACTCGGGAACGATTTGTACGACTTGTAAAGGGCAAATAACCAATAAGGTTCCCTAGTACCGCCTAGCTTGAGGTTCGTTTCAAGGTGGCAACGCCTAACACTTAAGTTGGCAACAAGATAGTCACAAAGACCAATGACTCTGCTATAAGACTGTCTGAACTTCCTGAGAAGAGTACAGGTGGATTTCAAGACAACTAAGCTAGCGAACCATAGCGCAACTTGTATAGTATTTATAGTAAATGTCTGTCAAGCCACAAAGGCGACACCATAGTATGAGTGATAAGAAAGGCATAATGACTCACAGGTCAATAAGCAACTCGTAAGCAATTCGTAAGGCATCAATAAGCCATCAGTAAGCGTCCTCACCAATGAGTGACTAAGCACCTCCAACCAGTGAGTAAGCATCCATGGGACATCAGTCAGCCCACCTCATCGCATAAGTAAGCGATCACCAATGAGTAGTAGTAAGCATAAAAGGGAGAATGTCATCCACGATACGAAATAACCATGCATCAATAAGCAATGGCTCTGGCGCTAACACAGGCGCTCCTTGGACTAATCCATCAATAACACTTTCCTGAAAGGGGACTAAACCTGGCCCGCTGGAGTGCGTCCCAATGGCAGCCATGGCCCGCTGATATCTGCAGCCTCAGGTCGCTGGTCTTACACCACACAATCGCTGTTTGTTGTCATTGGTTGTCTTCGGGACACAACTGTCTTCCACCAATTCCATGGCTTCTTCCAACGTCCCCTGAGTTATGGGTTAGGCCAGATACGTACTGTGACCTGGGACAATTCCATCCTTCACGCCCCCCTGACTTATTGCTTAGGTCAGATCCCGTGACCTGGGGGTATCACATGACCATGTCACATGACCCTCATCCGTCCTGTAATGACCTTCCTGCCAGCATATGGGACTCTACCGCGAGTTATCAAGTTACTCACGAGCTGGTGAACTCTGCACGCCTCATCATAAGCGAGGTAGCTATCGTCTTCTGCCGCTACAAGTGCACATACGGCCTCTTCTTCCTCGATGTCCTTTTGATCACGTGCCTCCCAGGTATGCGCCTCTGGGTAATCATGACAGTTCTTCCAGTGTTCATGCAGACACTTGCGCTGCTTGTGGGTTGGCGTAGGGTCTGAGCGTAACATATGCCATTGCTCACTCACCCTCCCACCATCATCACCACCCTCCCACCATCATCCCCACCCTCCCTGCCTCATCCCCACCCTCCCTGCCTCATCCCCACCCTCCCTGCCTCATCCCCACCCTCCCTGCCTCATCCCCACCCTCCCTGCCTCATCCCCACCCTCCCTGCCTCATCCCCACCCTCCCTGCCTCATCCCCACCCTCCCTGCCTCATCCCCACCCTCCCTGCCTCATCCCCACCCTCCCTGCCTCATCCTCACCCTCCCTGCCTCATCCCCACCCTCCCTGCCTCACCACCACCCTCCCTGCCTCACCACCACCCTCCTTGCCTCACTGCCACTCTCCCTGCCTCACTGCCACCCTCCCTGACCCATGCCCACTCTCCCTGCCTCATCACCACCCTCCCTGTATCACCACCACCCTCCCTGCCTCACTGCCACCCTCTCTGCCTCATCCCCACCCTCCCTATATCATCTCCACCCTCCCTATATCACCACCACCCTCCCTATATCACCACCACCCTCCCTATATCACCACCACCCTCCCTATATCACCACCACCCTCCCTGCCTCACCACCACCCTCCTTGCCTCACTGCCACTCTCCCTGCCTCACTGCCACCCTCCCTGCCTCATCCCCACCCTCCCTGAATCACCACCACCCTCCCTGCCTCACCATCACCCTCCCTGCCTCACTGCCACCCTCCTTGCCTCACCGCCACTCTCCCTGCCTCACTGCCACCCTCCCTGCCTCATCCCCACTCTCCCTGCTTCATCACCACTCTCCCTGCCTCATGACCACCCTCCCTGAATCACCACCACCCTCCCTGAATCACCACCACCCTCCCTGAATCACCACCACCCTCCCTGAATCACCACCACCCTCCCTGAATCACCACCACCCTCCCTGAATCACCACCACCCTCCCTGAATCACCACCACCCTCCCTGCCTCACCGTCACCCTCCCTGCCTCACTGCTACCCTCCCTGCCTCACTACCACCCTCCCTGAATCACCACCACCCTCCCTGCATCACCACCACCCTCCCTGCATCACCACCACCCTCCCTGCATCACCATCACCCTCCCTGCATCACCACCACCCTTCCTGCATCACCGCCACTCTCCCTTCCTTACTGTCACCCTCCCTCCTTCACTGTCACACTCTCAGAGATTGAGATGGAAAGAGGAAGATAGAGACAGAGAGGAGGGTAAGGGCAAGGGTGAAGAGAGAGGAGAGTGGGAGACAGAGAGAGGGAGAGGGAAAGGGAGAATAAGGGGGGAGAAAATAAGGTAATGTAAAACCAATCAATTGGTGAACAGTTCTAAATGGCTCTGACCACCTATCTGTTTTACAGATGCAGAGAGAGAAAGGGTGAACAAGGAAAGGAAGAACAAGAGAGAAAGAATTAACAAGGAAGACTAAAAAAAAGAGGGTGAGAGCAAAGAAGAGGACAGGAGAGGGGATCAATGAGAGGGTGAGCGTGAACAAAGAAGAATGAGCATAAGAGGGTGAGGATGACTGAGAGGGTGCATGATCAAGAGAGAGGACGACAAGGAAGAGGGTTAATGAGAGGGTGAGGGTATGAGTGGATAAAAAAGAGGAAGAGGGTTAATAAGGAAGTGTGCGAGTAATGAAGAGTTGGTATCAGAGAACATGAGAGAACAAGAGGGTGAGAGATTGAGAAACAAGAGGAAGGTGGTGAATAAAAAAGAGGGTGAGAGAGTGAGAATGAGAGAAAAAGGGTGGACAAGTGAGAAGGTGTGACTGTGTGAGCAAGGCAGAGTGAGACCAAGATGATTCAAAAGAGGGTGAGGGTGCAACAGAGGGTGAATGAAAAGTTGAGGCTGAACAATGTAGATAGAGATAACAGGGGAGGCTGAATAAGAGGCAAGGCTGTACAGTGAGAGTTAGAATAAGAGGAAGAAAAAGGAAGAGTGAGCACAAGAGTGAGAATGGGAATGAGTGCAAAGGAAAAGGAAATCAAGAGGGTGAGGGTGAATGAGTGAGTGAGTGAGCACAAGAAAGAGAGATGGAATGAGAGTGAGAGTGAGAAAGAGGATGAACAAGAGAAAGAGTGTTATGCTTATCAGAGAAAAGGGCATCAAATGGTAAGTGCACTTGTCTCCTCCACTTATAGAAGAGGGAGTGCTGATTATTATGAATGGGGGAACAAGCCAAGATATGTGTTACAAAATTGAAACAAATTTAGATTGGGTGACTGGTATATGAAAATCTATAAATGAATAAACTTAGAGTCTACCCTTCATGTTGTGCACAATTGAAATAACCCTGTAGGGGTCCTATATCATGTACTGAAAGTTCAGAAGAGTTGAGATGAAGCCAGGGCACAAAGAGGAGTGGGAACAGGGATAGTCAAGACTAATATGACAATGTGGTGATGAAATGGCAAGATAGTTAGTCCCTGAGCATCATAAAAGTACAATACATAATCATATTCATTGCAGGGAGTACATGGGGCTAGACCCTGCGGAAAGGATGGCTGCACCTTGGTGAGACAGATGAGATAGGGTGACAAAAAAGAGTAGGGGTATGTGACGGAGAGAGAGTAAGAGTGAGCATAAGAAGGAGAAGAAAATGAGAGTGAGAGAGCAAGAGGAAGAACAGGGATGAGGGATGAGAGCAAGGAAGAGGGTGAGGATGGATGAGGGTGAGTGAGAATAGATGAACAAGAGAGCAGAAGAAGAAGACAAAAAAGATGAAGAAAAAGGTAAGAGTAAGAAGAGGACAAGAGCAAAGAAGATGAAGAGGGCAGGGGTAAAGAATACAGAGAGGGTAAAGAGGAGGGTGAGCAAGTATGAGAAGGAGAGGAAGAATGAAAGTGAGAAAGAACAAGAGGGTGAACAAGAGGGTGAACAAGAGAGTGAGAACGAGAGGATGATGGTGAATAAGGGGGCAAGGATGAAGAATGAATATGAAAAGGGTGAAAAATAGGGTGAGTGGGCACAAGAAGGAGCAGAGAAATGAGGGTGAGGGTGAGTAAGAGTGTGAACAAGAGAGAGGGTGTAACATTTCTACCAAACATTGTTCCGACTTGGAACTCTTGATAGACCTTGATCCAAAAACAGACCGACAGCAGTTGAATAACTATGATCAAACGTGAATGACAAACCAAACAACAAGGACTTCGCCTTATACTGGAAGGATACAACAGGGATCTTCAAGAGATGAGAGGACAGACCACACAAGGATCAACAAGATGAGAGAAACAGGCAAACTAGCCAACACTTCAATTGTACTCAAGGTAGATCTCAAGACAATGAAGATAAGGTCTCGTCTATCAAGACAGAGCACCTTATATACACTACAGGGCTGACTCCTAAACTGAGTCCCAAATATCATAAGTATCGTATTGTCCAATCAGCCATCAGGGATAATGACCCAGGAAACATACAGTACATGAGGCAGAAGGCCCCATCACAAGTCAGAGATACCACTCCATGAGTCAGAGATAACACTCGACATGACTCACTATCGTCCAATGATCATCTGGCACAACATCAGCACATGATAAGTACAGCCATCAGGCAACGTCAGAATGTTCCAATCAGAAAGAACCCAAACAGGACAAAGCCTAACCAAAGTTGGGAATTCTGCATCCAACTATACCCTCTCAGGAATTATGTCTCGACCTGAGGAAACTGTTCCCCCGTGACTTATCCTTTAGATCCGCATCCCTTGACCTGGGGGATCTGGGGGTTGCTGATCACATGATTAATCATGTGACTCAGACTTCATCATTCCTAAACGGATAACGTTGCCAGTGTTGTTGTCCACAATGAAATGATCATCTGTACTCAACATTCGCGTGACCTCCAATGTCTCATCTTCATCCAATCTCAGAGACTCTTCTTCTTCTTCTTCTTCAGTGAATCGCACCACAGGGGGGTCTTCAGCCTCTTCAGGCAACCCAAATCAAACCTTCATCGGCTTGGTAATACCACTGGCCATGACACGTGCTCCGCACGTGACAGAGGGTGAATATGAGACTAAGGAGAACAATGAAGCAGGAGAACAAGGAAGATGGTGAAAAGATGGTGAGGGTGAGAAGACAGACAGAGAAAAAGAAGAAGAGTGAGAGTGAGCACAAGGA